>OX451348.1:8149185-8366743 GCA_949629155.1 Myopa testacea | reverse complement strand
AAGAATATTGTCCATCATTAGAAACTCCTTGGTATTGAAAATGGGCAAAACCGGATTATTTCCACGCCTTCTTTTTTTAGTGGGTATAAATTCATCCATTTCATGAATTTATACCCACTAAAAAAAGAAATATAAATTCATCCATTTCATGAATTTATACCCACTAAAAAAAGAAGGCGTGGAAATAATCCGGTTTTGCCCATTTTCAATACCAAGGAGTTTCTAATGATGGACAATATTCTTGCCAAATTTGTTTAAGATATTTCTATTCGTTCTCCTGTTATCGAGTTTTATTTAATTAGTGGGCGGACCACGCCCATTTTTTGTGGTATATTTTGGTCAGGGCCAGTGGACTTGTGAAAAAAATTTCAACCGCAAATTCGTTCTACAAGCTAAGAAAAACGTGAATGAAGTAGAGTATAGAAGGAGAGAGCATCACAGCATATAAAATGCGGTGCAGTATGAACTAAAAGTCAGTTAACAATCATCGTTCAGAGCGTGTGGATGCTTGACTTCTGCCATTATGAGAAGCTGTCCGTAAAACTTTACCTACCTAAAATTACATGAAATGAAAAAAACAACATTCAGAGAAAATATGTACCTGTAAATTTGTTGAATATTTAAATTACTTCCTTTTTTATTTTTCAGTTATTTCGTAAAACATATTTGGCATTACATTTTTGAGATGAGTGTTTGCAAATGTGTTGGCAAACCATCAGTTAAAAAATGTGGCGAAAGGTCACCAAGAAGAAATGCATGCGACCAGGAAGAGTAACTTCCAACGGTTACCTAAACTTCCTCCGTGAGTAGAGGAAGAAACGCTGCGGATGAAAGGTAGTGGGGTTCATGCGACGCGGAGCCCGCGAATGGAATGTCGTGCGCTGAGGAGCAAAAGTATCGCCGGAGGAAATCCGTAAGCTGTAAACGCCTGCGTGTGTTTGCTATCGCCACAAAAATTTGAAGAGTAGCTTTGAGTGCAAAAAGCAACCGAAAAAAAATAAATTGAAGGGCCATTCACAGCTAGACAACAGGAAGGCAAAGTGCATGCATGGCGTTCCGATCACAAGGAATGGCTTCCTGAGCTTAGTGCACTTTTTCTGGAATTGTAACTGCGGTTTGAATCACCACGGAGGTGATTAAGCAAACCGCCCCTTAGTCTAATTGAGCTTATTTTAGAGTTCTAAAATAAGTTCGGATTTACTCACTGACGGCTTGCTTAATCACCTCCGTGGTGATTCAGGCCACAGTTGAATTTTGAAGAGAGGGCACCAAGTTCAGGAAGCCATTTCTGGTGATCAGAATGCCGCGCATGAACTTCGTCTTCTTTTTTTGTAGTTTTAAAAGGCATTTCAATTTGTTTTTTTTTTTCGATGGATTTTTGCACCCACAGATATTCTTCACATTTTTGTGGCGGTTGCAAACACAACGCAGGCGTTTACAGCTTACGGATTTCCTCCTGCAATACTTTTGCTTTTCGGCGGAAAACAGCCCATTCCATTCGCGTCCTCCGCGTCGCACGGTCCCCACTGCCTCCAATACGCAGCGTTTCTTCCTGTACTCACGGAGGAAGTTTAGGTAACCGTTGGAAGTTACTCTTCCTGGTCGCATGCATTTTTTTTTGGTGACCTTTCGCCACATTTTTTAACTGATGGTTTGGCAACACATTTGCAAGCACCCATCTCAGAAATTTAATGCCAAATATGTTTTACGAAATAGTTGAAAAATAAAAAAGTAAGTAACAAATTCGCAAATAAATGAATTTTCCTATTTTCTCTGAATGTTGTGTATTCATCTGACGTAATCTTATGTAGGTTCTACGAAAATTCTCATAATGCTGCAAGTTGTCAAGCGTTCACACGCTCTGAACGATGATTGTTAACTCACTCGTTCTTGATACTGCACCGCCTTTTATACGCTGCGATGCACTCGCCTGTTAGAATACTCCATTTCATTCACGCTTTTCTCTTCTCTGTCTTTCCTTTTTATATTTTAATTATATTTATTTAATATACAATTTATTTATATTATTTTAATTTATTAATTTTTACAATTAATTTAATTTTATGTGATTCGGAAGCGCAAATATGCAGCAAATAATGTGCTTCCGAATCAAGTAAGCACATTATGCGCTGCATAAGCATGTTTCGTACATATGTGTGTATGTAATTATTATTTAGTATATAATTTATTTATATAAATTTGATTTATTTATTTTCACAAGTAATTTAATTTTATTGATTCGGAATCGGGTTTCTCGAACAGGATCCCGTTTTCCCGGGATTGAATAATCATCCCGCTATCCCAGGATTCCAATGAAATTTCCCGGGAATCACGGTAATTTTTTTTAACATTTTTTTACCAATTTGTCCAGAAGATGTAGTATATGACGTTAAAAACATTACAAAAGAAATGTACAACGTACAAATAATTTAGACTAATAATGCTCTAATTTCGATAATGCTCTATTAACTATCCCACCGACATCAATCGAGTCGGAAAGACCTTTTTCGGCGGCAGGTCTTTTTATTACGAAAATTCGGTTTTCGTTAAGTGATAGCGTATTTTTTTAATTTACACATTTTTTCCCACCTAATTGGATAAATTCTTGCTTGTTACCTAATCCCGGGATTTCCCGGGAAATTAAACATTTTTGTCCTGGAATCCCGGGATTTGAATTTTTACGGGAAATGAGAAGCCCTAATTCGGAAGCATATTATGTGTTGTATTTTTTTGCTGCAATAGCATATTTTGTATGTGCTCCACGCTACTTTGTAGAATTTTATACTTCAATATACATACATACATATTTATAATTTTACTTCTTGTAGTTTTGAATCAAAATGTGTTGGCGTATCGTACGATTTTTTGGTGACAGGTATTGCAAACAAACAGATATCGCATTTCAGCACACAAAACCTGGCGGATATGTTTTGTGTGCTGGTACTTGTTGTTGTTTTATATTTTTACAATTTTTGTTGAAACAAATGCAATTAATGATGGGAATTTCGCCAACACATCCCCAGCGTTCTTGTAAAATCATAGATATTTGTTAGGTATAAAATTATAATGAAAAAAAAATCTCATCTATAAATACGATTGAATTAAAAATTTGCAATACAATGGTGAAAACCGCATCGAAATCGGTGCAGCCGTTTGAGAGTTAACTAACTCTAAAGTGACATGCGACTAACTAGATTTTGATACCAATAACAATTTTCCGATCAAAATTCATTGCATTAGTAGTTCTGCTTTAAATCCTTTATAACCCTATAACGTAAACAATCAACAATAACAACACAGTCATTCACACACAAGCTGAGCAATGTGTTGTTGTTTTAAAGCATTGTCCGCCGCTGTACCTGCTGCCGATAAGGGCAGCGGTCGAGATATTGATACACACACGCAGCGTCGCTGAGTGACGATTCAAGCAAATATTCTTTACTTCGCACCAAATCTGATAGCGAAATATGTATTCATCCATGTTCCTCCACCGTTCGCCACAGCGCATTTCTTCTTCAAAAGACTTTTAAAAAAGACTTTTATTTCAAAAAAGTTAGACGAAAAAGTCCTCAAAAGACTTTTTCCCAAGACTTTTAAAAATAAAAGTCTCAAAATAACTTTTATCAAAGACTTTTAAAAATAAAAGTCTTCAAAAGACTTTTTTCAAAGACTTTTAAAAATAAAAGTCTTCAAAAGACTTTTACTTTTAAAATAAAAGTTAAAAGTTAACTTTTAACTTTTACTTTTATTTTAAAAGTTAAAAGTTAACTTTTAACTTTTACTTTTATTATAAAAGTAGTCGTATAGTATAAAAAGTATATAAAAGTAGTCGTATAGTAGTAGTATAAGTCGGATTTTTATAAAATGACCCCTCCCGCCTAAACGGGGGGAAATTGACCCCCCCCTCCAATACGATTTTTTTTCTTGTCTCGATCCATCCTACACGCCCTAGTCTTTTGAGCCCTCTTATGCGAAACACCCTGTATATTAAAACTCTATGCAATGTATCTATCTACCAACAGCCATTTATCATTTTAAGATTTTATTTCCTTGTACTTTCAATGACTTTATTTTAAATCTTGCCTTTTAGATTTCATGTATTTTTGCAGACCAGAAAAGTGGGGAAAAGAAGAAGAAGACAGATGTGCCCAAGCAATGGGCCACAGAAGCAAAGATAACCAGAAAGAGTACTATATTCGGCCTGACCGAATCTTAAGTACACGTTGAAGTGGGCGGACCACGCTCAGTTTTGGAACAAAAACAATTTGTTGGACCATAAAATGCTATGTACAGTTTTATTCCAAAAGTTGGCATAAGTCGGGCACAATGCCATAGCTCCGATTTTTTATTGTTTTTGTTGCTGGAACTGTAACTGTTGCTTTAAAATGCATTTGCTCCTTAACTCCTCCGCCGATTCCGATGATGTATACCTCTATAAAAGGCTTGACTCTGTCGCTGCTTTCATGCTGCTGCTGTTTCTACTTGTAAAAGTTTCCTTTCTGCTCTGTTCTGTTCTGTTAGTTTTGTTGTTGAGGTTCTTGTTATCGTTCACGTTGTTTTTGTTGTTATTGTTTTTATCGTATATCAAGTGGTTAATTATGCTTATCTACTAAATATAATTTGAGGGTTGCTTCAGAGTCGTAGATGGATAGATAATAATTTTTTCAAAGGGTGTGTTTCTTTAAAATCTTTCCCCTTTTTTTCGTCTCTCTCACTCTCTCTCTCTCTCTCTTGCTCTAAGGAGCACTCTATGGATGAGAATAATTTTTGTTTGTTGGGCTTTTCTGGTGATAAGCCAGAAGTTGTTTATTTGTTGTTGTCATATTCTTCGAGTCTCTGAAGGACCCTTATTTTTTTTGTGCTGTTTGTTTTCTTTCCTCTCTATTACATCGCTTATTATGTGAATTGATAATGAATCGAATCGATTCGAATGGAAAATGTTGATGTCGAAAATGGACGCATTTTTGATCGTCCCGCATTTTGATTCATTGTCTCCGCTTCATGCGTAACTCCTCAACTCAGCGAGGCACTCTAATTAGTTAATTTAATTTATTGCATAAATACTAAAAACGGCAGACAGACAGACAGTAAGAAAAATCATGCTTCTCATTAAAAACTCCTTTGATAGAAAATTTAAAGTTATCGATTGTGTGATTGTCATTGTGTCATCGGTTGAATTGAATTTTATGCGATTTTAATAGATACAAAACCAATAAATTTGAAGTATTGTTATTAGTTATCGAATGCCATCAACAACAACAATTTTCCTCTTTTCAAAGACAAGCTTTAAATTGAATTCAATTAAAATTTTACGATCCACTCAGCGATCCAATTCTCATCGAGTCCGGCGATGCTTCGAAGACCATCTATCGACCGACCCGTTAATTTATGTCACGACCCGTATTTGAAAAAAACAACAACCTCGCATGACAATACAAATAAAATTTAACTGAAATTTGTTTTGGCAATTTTTAAATCAAACTTTAATCCGAGAACAGATTCATTCAAAGCGCGGAAGTACAGATTTTTCACGCCACCCTCAATCGAAAAGAGCATCGTTTTGAATTTAAAGTGGGTTTAATTGAAATTTTAAAGAACTTTAAATTGTGTACAGAAACACACGAATGTGATCAAAGAGACTCCATTTTAGTTTTATTGACAAAATAGACAAAGATAAAAGTATGTCTTGAAGTTGCTTCTTCTTGAGGGCGCGGTTAACCCATGGTTTTTAATTTTATGATTTATTTATATTTAATCCCCACAAAATGGACGACTGTTTCATTGAAATCGAACGTTGCTAGCAACATGGCATGTCTCGTGAAATCTCTAAATTTTTGTACTCTTTTTTTTAGGTTTGTTGGACTGAACAGTGAATTAGGGTGGAGTACTCTACAGCGGACAGTCGACGAAGTGAAACGAATTGCTTTTGCCTTCCTTATTAGTTGCCTTTATATTCATAGTTTTTCATTCTTACCGTTATTTTTATTGTTGTGCTGAAAAAGTTGTAGTGGAGGTTTCCAGGAATTTTGTTGTTGTTATTGTTTTTGGAGTAGCTAAATTTTGGGCTGATTTGTTGGTGTTGTTGTTGTTTTTGTTTGTTGTCGCTTAAGGGCTCGTTGATCTTTTAGTTTATTTAGTGTTATTAATTGCGTGTTTATGCTGAATTTATAGCATTTAATTGTTAATTTATTGCATTTAAAGAAAGCAGGGGGAGGAAGTCCGGGGATGGAGGTGGAGGGCACTTTAACCACCCTCCACGTATTTATAGCTTCTCTAGGGATATATGGCATGTCCCTAAAGATGGGTCAAGTGATAGAAATGATCTATGGTTCAATTTTCAAAAAGGTGTCTTTCAAACTTTTTCACCTTTCAAATTTCGTGGTCTTTCTTTTTTATTCGAACTTAATTTCTCCGTCTTTAATTTATTTTATGTTTTCTCCTTCTTCGTTTCTTTCTTCTTCTTCTTCTATTTAATCTTTTGTTGCTGTTTGTTTTGTTGTTGTTCCAATCATTATTAATGACTGTCAAACATGCGAGATAAATAAATAAATTTTTGTTATAATTTTTTTTTGTTTTTATTTCAATGCATTCAAAATAACTAAAAAAATAAATAATTAATAAAAAAATAAAAAATTATTTAAAAAAACTGTATTTCGATGATTTTAAAGCCCTATTCGATTCGAATTAAATATTTCCATTAATTTTAAGCTTTGTCGATCAGAGATTTGGTGAAATTTGGTTTCATACGAGTATTTAGGGTGTGGGCCATCGGCTGGTTTCTTTTTGAATTACATTTTATTTGGACACTAGCGACACTCATTCGTTCAAGATATGTATTCGATAATTATTATTCAGCGTCAAATGCCGCGATACGAAAGTAATAGATTTCCACTGAAACAGTTGATGTTTTGGGCACTAAATCCGTGTAATCATTTGTTTTGGTGAAGTTTCTTGGCCTTCGGTGAGAAAAAGAAGAAAAGAAAGTACATGAAGAAATGAAAGATTGTTTTTATACTCTCTGGAAGCATTTGTTTAGTTTTTGTATTTCTATGCTTCCGATAAACCAACGATTACCGAAGATTACGACTCAAGTGGAAGAAGTTGTTAGCACCAAATGAAATCATCCACTGCTGATGAAAAACCAGATGATAGACAAACCAGAAGGGAGGAAGAAGAAGGAAAACTTCACGAAGAATCCACAACAAATCGCTTACAGATAAAATAAACCATTAGAAGAAAAAACCAAACAAAGCAGACCAAAGTAATTGACTAGTAAGCAAGGAAGTCGTTAGTGCCGACATGATAGAGAAATGTTGCTAGCAACATATGCCTGGCGCAAACTCGTTTATATGAACCTAAACTCGTCGATTGAAGTTCAGTGTTGAAGTTCATGAACTCGAGAGATCGAAACCACTCGAGAAAGGGTCGTCCGGCACCCAGTCGGGGCGCACAGACAGACAGACAACTTCGAGGGTGTGTTGAAAGCCAGAAGCAACAGCAGCGGTTCACTTCTTCTTTTTTCTTCAAGAGCACGCGACGGCGACGACTTATTAACGGCTTTCATGTATGTATGGCTTAGTATATACACTTGTTGTTGTTGTTGTTGTTGTTGTTGTTGTATATAGATATGTAGGATATAAATTTGAGTTTGTTTAGTTTAACTTCCTGTTATTTGTTTAAATGGTTGTGTATTCTTCTTCTTTTGTGGTTTTTATTGCTGACAGCTCTCGTCACCAGGATTTCGGCGCTCGTTAAACTTCGTTTTTTTGTTGTGGTGTAAAAATGAAACACTTGCAGTTGTTGTTATTTTTGTAGTTGTTGTGCAGATGATTCCGTTTCGCTGACAAGAGGCTGGCCATAATAATTATCGCTCTACGCGTTTTATTCGATCTTTTTTCAGGTCTTCGCTGTTGTGCAATAAATTCTGAACGCTGCTCTGTAATAAGATACGAAACGACACGATACGATACGATTATACTGGCAGCGTACAAATGAATTCGTATTGATCCCGATTGAAGCTGAACACGCGGCTGCACTTCCTTCTACAGCGTTCATCCTTCGCCGAAAAGGATAGCTTTTTGTGGCACAGCAATAAACTTGCATTAGCGCAAAAGCAGAGAGAAGGAAAAACATCACGTGTGTGTGTGTGTGTGTGTGTGCAGCTTCTTTTCATAACTTATGCGAACAACGACATTCCATTCATCCAGAGGATGAATGCTTTTGTTATCCTGGTTGGCATGTCCTGGAAATTACGACCGAACGACCGAAGAGAAAAGCGAAAAAAGAAACGATGAATGAAACATTGCATTTTTTTAGTTGATTTCAAAACATTTTTCATGCTCGTAAAATACAGTAGTAAAAGTATAAAAAAGGTTAAAAAAGAGTGCCTAACAAAAAGGAGCCTAGTAAAAAAAGGAAGAGCAGCGAAAAAAATAACTGTTTAGAGTTGTTAAAAATAAAAGACGAGAGCGGCGAAGCTCTAAACGCAAACGGATTTGCAGTCTATTTTATGCTTTCTTTATACTCCGCTCTCACTCTCTCTCTCACACTCTCTCTCTCTCTCTATCTCTCTCTCTATCTCCCTCTCTCTCTCTCTCTCTCTTTGACCACTTTCTACGCCATCTATTCAAACATTTCTCACATTATGTGCTCGAAGGATTCTCTCGCACATCCTTCATGTGAGTTTTGTTTTTTATTGCAATTCTTCGTTGCTCGATGTAACCCATCATTATTATTTTTTATTTTTATTATTGCAATCATCGTGGAGCTTCGTTCTGCTGAAGCATTTCTCAGGCATCGAGTATGTGTGAGTGTGTGTGTGTGCATGTACATGCACATGTCCATGTGTGTGTGTGTGTATGTTTGTGAATTTGCGCCATTAAATTGCGCTCTCGAAATGCGTGTTCATTCTTTTCGCTTCTATCCGTTGATCCTGTTTTAAAAATGCATTTACCGTTATTCATGTACATATTTCATTATGCGGCGCTACACTGCATTCATTCATTCATCCACTCGTTCATTCTTTTGTTAGTTCGTTCATTCATTCGAGCATAATTTATTTATCACGTGCAGCGATGAATAATATCGCAAATCTAACGGAAATCCTTTAGATTTAAAAAATAGTATCTTATTCTAGTAACTAAATTTATATACACGATACATACATAGGTACATATTCTAATATATATATATATATTTACTTCTATTTTTTACCTACTATATTTTATAAAGGGTCCGCCATCTAACGTTTTTTTTTCAACTAGTGCTTATTTCGTGAATGGTAATACTTAGCTCATGTCTGATTTGACAGATAATTAGTTTTATCCTTCCGCTGAACGAATATCGTTGTGTATACGCTTGAACAACGCTGGGAAATATTGCGACATTACTTTGAAAATCATGGTAATGTTGCAGAATGCAGAATGTTAAAAATGCAGAACCTCATTTTGATCTTGGCGGGTATGTAAACAAGCAAAATTGTCGCATTTGGGGCACAGAAAGCCCGCACGCATACATTGAAAAGCCGGTGCACCCAAAACGAGTCACTGTTTGGTGCGGATTTTGGTCCAGAGGCATAATTGGGCCATTTTTCTTCGAAAATGAGCAAGGAGTGGCCGTTACAGTCAATGGCGATCGTTATCGGGCCATGTTGAACAAATTTTTGTTCACAAAAATTGAAGAGGAGGATATTGGCAACATTCGGTTTCAACAGGACGGCGCTACGTGCCACACAGCCGAAGCTACACTCGATGTTTTGCGCCCTGTTTTTGAAGATCGCATTATCAGCCGCAGAGCTGATGTCGTTTGGCCACCTCGGAGCTGCGATTTGACACCGTTGGACTATTATTTGTGGGGTGCCGTCAAAGATAAGTGTTACGCCGACAAGCCAGAGACCATTGACGCTTTAAAGGACAATATTCGTGAAGCCATTGGTGAAATACAGCTGCACACAATCGATAATGTGCTTAAAAATTGGGCCGATCGTGTAGGCTACTGCATGGCCAGCCGAGGCAGCCATTTGAATGAAATTATTTTCCATTATTAACCGGAAGGATTGTACTTTCAAATAAAAAAAGAAATTTGAGAAAATATTCAGTAGTTTTTTTTATAGCATTTTCAAAACAAAAAGTTATTTGGCGGACCCTGTAGTATTTGCAAAGAACTAGCAGCAAATGCTATGCAAGTAAACCGAATTGCAACTAACAACGTTCACAGTAACAAGTTCATTTAGTAGATCATTAATAATTTCAAAATGTTGTCATAATTTCATCGTATACACTGTTTTCATTTTATTGCTCTTTAGTTTGCTCTTTTTTGTAAGAAAATGCAATGTGAAAATGTGACGCAGACTTTGTTTGTGTATCATCGAGTTCCCGGAACTTCCCATCGCAAGCGAAGCGTTCCTCGGTTGCAGCAGCAGCTGCTCGCGGATAGATTTTTCATTTAACACCTTCCTCCAGACACAAATCACAATTCAACTGGAACATTATTTGTCCCTACTGATTGATATACATACATATGAATACATACGCATGTTGTTGTAGTTGTGGTAGTTGTTGTATTTCTATGGGTGTGTATCCCGAACTAATTAACGCTGCTCCCTGCCGTTCTCTTTACGAACGCGTCCTGCAGCCGGTGAGCGAAAACGTGAACGCGACGCGGCGGCGAACGCGGCCGTCAGCCAGCAACGTCTCCTGGATCGGTGTAAACATTTTCGGTTGATGGAGACAGAAAACTGTTGCAACGATTTATTTACACGTAAACAATTCTACGAAAACTGCTCAGAAGTGCGTGAGTAACTGAGGCCTAAAGAGAGAAGATAGAGGAGGTTGTTGTTGTTGTTGTTATTTGAAGGGTTCATTTGTGATCTTTTTACGGACAGTTAAAAATGGGAAAAGCGAAAGGAGACTCTCATTAAATTCAACAATTGTTCTTTTGTGCTCATCATTAGACATTGAAAACGGTTTTGTAAATAAACTCGTGCCGTTGACGTACCGAGTAACGAGCTAACAAACTTTCCAGCAGCAGCAGCAGCAATCAAAAGCGTTTAATTAGAGGCGCAATAATTGGGGCCCTAAAAACCGAGGCACACGGTGAAAACTACTCCGGCAGCCAAACAGACGAGACAAACAGACAGACAGACAGACAGCGATGCAGACAGATGCAATAAAAAAAATTCACATGTTGTATTCGAAAGCAAACAAAATAAAAACTAAAAACAACGACAACGAAAATTGAAATGAAACAACAACAACAGCAACATGATGACATAAATTATTCTCAATACTAAAGCAAATTAAGGAGAACAACAACAATTACGGCAACAACAATAACGGCAACAACAACAACAACAACAACAACAATAAAAACCTACAGCAAAATGAAGGAGCATAGAATTTTAAAGAAAAAACTTAACGACGATGTTTAAATTTTGAAAAAATATTTGGAAATAATAAAAAATGCTGGAAGAACGAAAAATTTAAGAAACGTCAGTAAATTATTAAAAAAAAAAAAAAAACAAAAAAAAAAACCAAAATTAAAACACTAGACATTGAAAAAAAATACAAAATAAAAAAACACAAGAAGTAATGACAAAAAACAACAAAAAATTTGTGTCAAAAATGCTCATAAAACAAAAATTCATGACAGCTCGAAATGATGTACGATCACCGAGATGATGTATTTTCGCTTAATGATGTACAGTTGAGAGAGAAGACAACGATAGCCTCTCTCTCTCTCTTTCTTGAGATATAAAACGGAGTCGGCCGATAATTACAACGGATGTTCACGGCGAACGTGGTGTTGTTTTTGTGGTTGTTTTTACTGTTGTTTCACACAGGATACAACGGAAAACGAGGATGTTTTCCACAAGGAAGGAGGACGAACAAAAATTGGATCCATTTTTAATAAATTTTAATAATAAAAAGAATGAATGGTAAAATTAGGGGAAGATAAGAGGAAAGATGAAAAGGAGTGGGGGAGAGAAGAGGAAGAGGAAGAGCAGTAGATTGCTATACCTGTTCATCAACTAAACTGTTGAGGACTGAAAGATCTCCAGCTATAAATAATCATTATAAAGATTATTAAGAATGACATACCAAAAGATCATTAAGCAGTTAATGAGCACAACAGGAACGGACCTGGAAAGAACGTAATAAATCAAAAAACCTTTTAAAGGACCTTTTTTCAAAGTAACTATTCGCCAAGTTTCTCGAGTTACTAAGTTACCAGTGATCATACTCTCTCCTCTCTTCTCTTCGCTGAATATGCCACAAAATTTATTAAAAGATTTCATTCTATCTTCTGCTAAGCTTAACATTGAACATCAACACATCACACACTCAGCAAAGAAACATGTCAACATGACAGCTTGTTGTCAAACATGACAAACACGATTAATTTAGAACAATAACA
This sequence comes from Myopa testacea, assembly GCA_949629155.1. Lineage (NCBI taxonomy): Eukaryota > Metazoa > Arthropoda > Insecta > Diptera > Conopidae > Myopa > Myopa testacea. The sequence continues at coordinate 8,354,329 of OX451348.1, read as the reverse complement.
ACAACAACAACAATAACTAGATGAGTGTTCTCTCGAAGAGTGAGTGAGTGAGTGGGTGAGTACAACATCGCGTCTCATTCACTGATGATCACTGAACGCTTTGGACAGGCGTGATTTAGTTTAAATTAATTCAAACTGACAGATAGCAGCACCACCACCACCAACAACAACAACAACAACAACAACACAATTAAAAAGTGCAGGTTGCTTTGACATGAAGCATGAAGTTTTTGACGTAAGATGAGAAGAATCCACAACAACAAAAATGCGCCGCAACATTTGAGAACACTTCTTGAACTCTTCGAAAATTAAAATTCTTAATGTTCGTGTTTGTAATTCGATTGCTTTCGTTTTTGTTTTTGTTGTTTTTAATTTCGATTTTAATATTTCTCCTTTGATTGCTTTTGATTAAAAGAAAAAAGAGCATTTTGTTGGAATTGTAAACAAAGTTTAAAGGAAAAAATAAAATATAGAAGAAAAACAAAACAAACAAAACAATAATAAAAGCAAAACTACTCTTTTGCTCCTTTGTATTTCGTACAGCAACAAAAAACTGTTGCTGCTGCTGCTGCTGCTGATGTCAAACATCTGTTGCACTACTTTTTTAATGGCAGCAACATTTTCAGACGTTTCTGGCCCGGAGTTCTCTCGAGCTCCCGAGTGCCATAAAACGAAAATTTAAGGAGTTCGACCCTTTCGGTTGTACACTAAGAGCTGTTGTTGTTGTTGTAGTAGTGTTCGTTGTTGTTGCTGCTTCTTTGCTTTCACTCATGTTGCCGGTAGTTCCAAAAGAGGGCGGGCAGGAGTCACAGAAAACAACAACAGAATGGCTCTTAAAAAGTGCTTAAAGTGTTCAAAAACAACAATAACACCATCCATAACAACAACAATAAACGTAGCATTAAAAACACCAACAACAACAACAACAACAACAACAACAACAACATTAATGTTGTTGCTTCAAATGAGTGATGACTGATTTCCCGGATAAAGTTTTATGAAGCTGAAGTCATCATTAAAAGTGCAGCGCAGACCGACAGCCGGTTTATTTCTGCCCCTCCCCCTCCCTCATGAAAAGCAAATAATTGAAGAAGGGGAACAACACACCCCCTTGTAATGTTGTTGTTGTTGTTGCTGCTGCTGCTGCTGCAATTTGTTGTGTAAGAAAGACATCATCATAAAAAAGACAGAGCGAGACAGAGAGAGAGAGAGAGAGAGAGAGAGAGAGAGAGGCGGATGACTCACAAATTCCAAGAGAGGATGGAGCCTGGACTCTTTGCTGGTGGTTGTTGTTGTTGTTGTTGTTGTTGTTGCTGGTGGTTGTTGTTGTTGTTGTTGAACTTGTTACATCTGTCAAATGAGTGCCAAAGTGTCAGCACCACCACCAGGAACCACAACAACAAACGCTCATATAATAACTGTTCACTTCATGGCGGTGTGCAGAAAAAACTGACAATCAACGTCGAGTGACATTTTAACACCAGGCACCATTCAGCAAAAGGAACAAAAAACTACCGAACGACCGACGAACGCAGCAGCAACAGCAACAGCAACAGCAGCAGCAACAGCAACAGCTTGTGTTTGAGTGACAGACGCAGTAACGACAACAAAACGCAGAGTGATTACGCCCTGCAGCAACAGCGGACAGCAGACTTAGTTGGCCAACTCTAACAGAACAACTCGGTTCGGCGGCAGCAACAGTGGCAGCGGTGTGGCAGTCGTTAATGACGTCAGTTGCGTTAAAGTTGCAGCCTCGACAAAGTTGTCAAAGACACTCCGATGACAGAACGATGACAGGCAACAACAACAACGTTTTCCCTCCTACTCGGAGATGAACTCATTTAACGACCGTTTATGGGTTGGTCTTTTTTCCAACCTCTTTTTTTGCTTTTCTTTGTTAAATAAGAAGTCCGACAAAAAACCACTCGTTGCTCGTTGGTCGTCGCGCGTTCATCGATTCCTTGACTGCAATGCAACACTACGACAACAGCTTCGGCAGCAGCAACAGCGTCTATTTTGTTGCCGTCATCGTCATCTGTTTGACATGACATTCATTCGATGGCTTTTTATGGGATGATGGGCGCGCTTCATTTTATTATCCCGTTGAGTGTACGCGACAAACGCGAAGTGCGAAGAAATGAACGAGTTCTGTTTCAAGTACTTTCAAAGCGATGAGAAGTTGTTTTACTGCGATGGTTACTTGTTGTTGTTGTTGTTATTGTTCTAATGGGGGTCTTCTTGTTGTCATTACTGTTGTTGTTGTTGTTTTTGTTCTTCCTGTTGTTATGCTTGTGGTATCCAACATAAATACGTTGACAATATTATGGTCTTTGGTTTGGTTAACAGAATATGTTGGTGAACGTTGCTGAACGATCAAAGAGGCAGTGAGAGAGGGAGGTAGAAAGAAAGAGAGAGAGAGAGAGAGTGACAGCGACAGCGGAATCATGAATCGTTTCAATGGTTTTCATATTTTTATTGCGTACGCACAACAACAAAGTGTTCCTCATGGAACCCATGAGGTCCATAAAATTACGCTGAAACATTTTTCGAAATTTCGGTATAATTTTCATAAGTCTCTCATTTGACTTGGCTTCCGTTTTCATTTCTAGTCGCAGAAATCGATTAAAATGAGGTAATGGAAGAGAAATGAAATCTATATAAATTCTGCTCACTTTTTCTGAAGTAATTTCAAACAATATCAGTTCTTGAACTTAATAGTTAATTTAATAGCCATTTTAATGTCATTCAAACGGTGGTCAATTAAGCGTGAGAGTTCTCCGATCTCGATCTCGCTCCCCCTCACCACTCTTCCTTTCCCTTCCTTTCCCCTCTTTCTTTCTCCTTCTGTCATTCTCTCACTGTATCTCTTTCTTTGTGTTGCTTTCTTTGTTCCTTCACGTCTCGTTTGCTGCCATTTCCGATGCTTATCAATTTCGCGGTTACGCGCTTTGATTTTAAAAACGATTGCAATTTGAACGCTTCGAATGGATTCTTTTGTAAAGCGTTGAAGCGTTGCAATGTTGAAACGTTGGCTGTAACGATGCGAGAAAGTGCGAAATGTTATTTCACACGATTAAATGCCCATGCGGATGTATGTGGGTGGGCGGAGAAGAGGTGAGTTTGGTGTGTGAGGTGAGTGTTGAGAGTGGCTTCAGTTTTCAAGGGATTTTCCATGACTTTCCAATGAGAAGTAAGTGAGGGGAGTTGAAGGAGTCTGGGAGTGAGGTGGGTGAGGTGGGTGTCTGTAACTATATCGGTAGAGTGTGTGAACAGATTCAATTCTCAACGGATTTTTTCCCCGAGTTCTTAATTTCTAAATTTAGACAGAAATTTCCTGAGAACGTATTCTGAATAGAAATACATATGTACTTTCAAAACGGATTTAGATTTAAAATGCGCTTTTTTCTTTTTCTTTGTGAAAAATTTATTTTGTTCCTATGTGTGAATTACACATAAACACATCATAAAAATAATTGAACCCGAAAATTCAATGTGTGTATAATTCAAATAAACACTTCAACTCTGCGGAACTCTTTTTTAAGACCCTCCAACCCTCCAAACTCACTCGGCAAATAAGTGATGTAGTCTGCCCCCCTTTGAAAGCGCCTTAAAGAAAACACACACACACACACAGAATTTGATAGGTAATTAAATATTTCTTAATTATGAAACCAGAGATGTTTTCGATTCAAAAATAAAACAACTACGAGGAGGGGGAGAGCGCGGGGAGTGAGAGAGAGGAGGGGGTTTTCGTTTCATGAGAGGGTTGATTGAAAAAAATGTTGAATTCAATTTTAGACACTTTTATTAACACTAGAGTGAGACATCAAAGAGACTGAACTGTTGAATAACTGTACAAAATGAACTGTAAAAGAGTTCAAACTCAGGAACTTAAGTTATGTTAAGAAAAATTACAGACTCATTGAAAGCTATTTTAGATCCGATCCGATCCGATCCTCATCCGATTCGCTCTCCATCTGATCCGATCCCCATCCGATTCGATCCCCATCCGATCCGATCCCTAAACGACTCGGCTCCCTAAACGACTGCTAAACAATGACAACGATGATGATGATGATGGTGACAATGATGATAATAACGATGATGATTTAGAGCGCACGGGGCCCATGTTTTAAGTTGCTTGCATTTTATTTAAGAACTGTTCTGGAAACATGAGCGACAATATGACAGTTTTGACACATTGCTAGAATGATTTCGTCTTTTTTCTGTTTGTTTACAGACAGCGGGATACCGAAAGAGGGGGGGGGGGAATGGACGTGAGCCCCAAAAACCGCCGCATAGTGATAAACACAGCGAGTTCGGGTAGCTTCAAAAAGCTGATTTATGAGTTTTCGGCTGAAAATTATTGCCTAGTAAAAGAAGACGAAGAAGAAATGGAAGAAGAACAAGACATAAGGAAGAATGGGGAGGATTCAGAGCGGTATACAAACCGCAAGCTGAAGAAGAAGAAGACGAACTTTACATCTGCGGTGTTCCCGATGATTTGTGGCTGAACTCGATCATGTTTGTCGATGAAGGGTTCGAGCTGAGTGGGATTTTGGTGTCCCCACTCTCTCCATCTCTCTCTCTCTCTCTCTCTTCTTCGTCCTCTTCCTCCCTCTTCCATCCTTGCTTCTCTACGTCGCCCTTCCCTTCCCCTGCCCTTGCAACTTGGTTCCTCTGCTCCTGAGAAATGCGATCTCAAAATCACGTTGCCGCTGTCAAAGTTTGCCGCTGTGGGCGTGGCACTGCACAAAATATGATCGCCCTGCTTTCGCCGACGACGACAGCAAGCAGTGATTTTTTTTATTTTTCTTCTTTTTTATTTTTTGATCTTTTTTTGGATTTTGAAGTTTTTCGGTCTTTACGGTTTTTTATTTAATTTTGATTTGTAGCCGGCGGTGGTGGGTTCAGTAGAAGAGGTGGTTGTTTTTTTTTTTTTTTTTTTTGAGATGACTCTTCTGTGGTGTCTGCCGCGTTAACATCTGCGGTGCTTTATTTTCGATCGGCGTTTCTTGTGATATATTTTATTATTGTTCTTGAGTTAATTCGTTTATGGCTCTATATATGTACATATGTATATGCATGTAAATTCGTAGCTCTATAGTCTGTGAGTGGAGTGGGACGATCGAATATAATCGAATGAGGTGGATATTTTTTTCTAAAGAATTTTTGTTGTCATTTTAAAGCTGATGAAATCCAATTTTGAAGCTTTTTCATTTAATATTCTGCCGGTTTCTGTCTGTTTCTTTCTCTCTCTTTTCCGCTCTCTCTCTCTTTCTATCTTTCTCTATCGTTTTTATTCAATTAGACCCATTTTTATCATCAGCATCTTTTACTCTCACGTGTCTTGCTGTTTGTTTAAACTTTAAAGATAAAAAAAAAATTCCAATAAATGAACATTTGAAAAACAATCAACTTGTCTCAACATCGGACACAATATTCGAGTACATGTAAATAAAAACACCAGAGAAGAGAAAAGAGAAGAGCCGAGATGAATCTAAATCTGTTTATTTTTGCTTTCCTGTTTGTTTATTTATTTATTTTGTGATAATTATGTATTATTGTACCCACAAAAAATACTTGTATCATTATGGTTGCTGTAGTTGTTGTTGTTGGCATTCTTGAGGTTGACTGTCTGACAGTCTGCGTCTGGTTGTCATTCATAAATCCGTCTGTGAGTCTGCCAGACAGAAATCATTGAATCACTGATTCAGTTAGTCACTCAGTCAGTCAGTCAGTCAGCTGATGCTTTTACTAGACGACTGACCATCTTAGAAGTGGACAATATGATTGAAAAACTTGATTACATTGCTTACTTTTGTGTTACTGCTGTTTTTCTTATTGTTATTGTTGTTGGTACAGAATGTTAGTTAAAATCTCTTGAGAAAACCGTTTGAAAAAAACTCGAACATTTTACAGTTCAGTTTATTTTACATTCCAACGAAGGAGTGTTTCTCTCTGTCCCTCGCTCTTTACACTGTAAACAGTAGCAAGTGGATCATAGACTGTGGTGTTCGTTGGCTCACTCTCTCCCGTTTGTTGACACTTCTGGTGTCTCCGTTGATTGCATTATGAAGGAGCAGAAGCGACAGTGACAGTGACATTTGTAATCTGATGCTTCACGCGAGAGAGACGCGGAGAAAGAATCAAGATTCAAAGGACAAGAATGCAAACGAGGCTGAAGAAGTTTTGATATGTTTTCCTTTTTTGGGTTTGTTTATTTTAACAGATGTCTGTTTTGCAGGTCGTATAAATAGCTTTTGTTTATTATGTGAGGTCCTTTTGAAGGCGTCCTTTTGATGTGGTTAAATAATTAGCTGCAAAACAGATTTAAATTTCTAGACGATGCGTTGAAGAAGTACGAGTAAATCGGATGAAGAAAGAAAAGAGAGAGAGAGAGAGAGTGAGAGGAAAAGGGAGAAAAGGAGGAAGGAGAGAGAGGGAAATGCCAGCTGTATCAAGGTTATTTATTAATCCAATTCATCACCTGAATCATCACCAGAGCAGCCACTCCCACACCCTCCTCCTACTGGCTCATTAGTTACAACTTTGATCCCTTGGCGGCGTTTTTCCGCTGACGACTGATAAACTGATGACTAAAATTATTAACTTTTGATGTGATTAACCACAAACTTAGAACAAAAGGTAGAAAATGTACTGTAATTCGGTGCCTAGTAATTATGTAAACAGGTAAACAGAGTGGCCTCTACTCTGTTATTGTTGTTGTTTTTTCGGGAAGGTCGGGAAAAAAGAAGCCAGGAGAAAAAAATTACCATTAATAAGCGAGTTCAGCTAATGACGAGTATCGTGAAGAGAAGAGAAGAGAAGCGGCCTCGTTTTTTGTTTCCTTGCTTGAAGCTGAAAAATGTTGGTTAATAACTCAAATTGATTTGTTTGAAGCATTTCCTGTGCGTTGGTAAAGGAATTAAAGTGAAATTACAAAAAAAAAAAGAACAAAGCAGAAGAAGAGAAAAGGTCAGCTCAAAGCGCGCCAGTTTAACAAAAAATGTTTCCTGTGTCTTGAATACTTTTTAATCCATCATAAAGTCATCAATTTGTTGGTGGTTTTTCATGTCCAGAAGAACGTCTGACTGTCAGCTGTCAGCGACACCTCAGCGTGTGTGTATGGAGGCCCGAGTGCGCCGCCAGAGAGACCGCGGAGAGGCTTAAATCCCGTTGTTAATTAAGGTGCTTAATTACGGCGAGGTTGGGTTTTTCAACGTTCGCGTTTCTGGTTTTACTTAAAATCAGCATCATCGTCAGGGTCGTTGTGGTCGTCATCCTCGTCGTCGTATTTGTTTGTGTTCAGTTTGTTGGTAGGGTTTGTGTTGTTGTTTTTGTAAATGAAGCTTCCGAAGTCAAAAACGAATGACTCGCTACGCGGTTTTTTTCGCTACCAGTGTTGCCGCTAACAACAAATTAAGTATGTCCCCTGCTTCAGCAAAATGTGTAAATTTAGAAGTAAATGTGTCCATTCTTACCAATAAATTTTGTTCATAAAAACGATTGTTGTTTATAAAGAATCATTAAGGCGGGAGGAACACGCTAAACAGTAGAAAGTCATTTAAGAAAAGAAAAGAAAAGAAAAGAGCAACAAAAAGCAAACAATTTTAGGAACTTCCCTCTAATTTTGAGGGAAGGAAGCAAGAACAACAGCAAAACAGCATAGCAGAACAACAACAATTCATGTCCTTTGCTAAAGTTGCGTGTCCTTAATTTCAGCCACAAACACGCTGACAGCGGGTTGTCTTTTGGGTTGTTTTTTGAAGCGTTCTTTTAATGTGTTTATAATGTTTTACCTTACTTTCCTTTTCTACAGATTTGTCAGTTTCAGGTGACAACAACAACATATGTTATATCTAGTATATAAGAACTACAATAATAATCGACTACAATTTCTCAAACAACAACAACAATAGCGTTACTTCGGTTCATTTTCTGGTTTCAATAGAAAACTTTTTCATATTCATTTCGTTTCCATGCAAGACTGAGACAAATATTATGAGTGCCCTTTCATCACAAATTCAACACTCACTTAAATTGTTTCAAAACTGTTCATATACACAAGCGTATAGATTAGCTGTGTTGTTGTTTTTGTTGTTGTGTTGCTTGTGGTTTCATATTTTGTCTAATGTTTGCTTTGCATGTTTATTAATAGTTTTTATGTTAACAATTTTTCACCCTTCCCAACCACCGCTTTTTTCGTGTCGTTTGTTTTTTTTTTCGCAATGACAGCAGGTGGTTTCAGCAGAATGTAACAAAAGTTTCCCCTCTCTCCCTCTTTTTAATCACTCTCCTTCTCTCCATGTGTCCTTCGTTTATTACTTTCCATGTTCTCTAATGTTTGTTCTGTTTTTCTTATTATAGTAAAGATTTAATAATTAATCGAATTGATTGAATTGAATTAAATTTGAAATGAAATTTATTTAAAAAGGGCAACATAATATTTTGTTTTATTTTTGTGCATAAACTTCTCAAGGTTACGGTTACTAAGAAGAAGAAAAAACAGCAAACATGAACCAATGAAGATCTAAAATCTAATTTATTTAAGGATTAGGCGAAAAGAGGCTGGTGCAGTAGGGGTGGGGGGGGGGGGCACATTTCAGCCTTATGACCCTCTTTTATAAGAACACATAGCAAAAGAGAGAGAGAGAGGCAAAAAATTCTGAAGAAAACCGCTCGAGAGAGGCAAAAAATTCTGAAGAAAACCGCTCGAGAGACGAATAAAATTTCAAGTTTTTACAAACTTCAAAAATATGGTTCGAAACATGGTTGGAAGAGGGGAGAAGGATGGGGCAGGGGAACAAACACAAGTCTGTTGTGAAAAAGGTCTCTTGGAAAATCTTGAAAAATGTTTTGAAATTAATAATAATTTAGAATTATTTAGCGTTTAAATAAATGAGCACAACATTTGTGGGATTTTAAGATTAGGTAAGTAAAAAGAGGACTAAAATAAGAGGACGAAGCAGAAGAAAATAAGAAGCAGCAGAGAATGAAAAATTATGTGGAATTCTTGTAAAAAAGAACCGTTTCTCGAAGAACAGCATCTCGGAGGCAGAACCGAATCCAAGCACACAAAAAAAAAATTAGTTCTGCTCGAATACATGACAAAAGAAAGTGGAAAGCTGAGAATAAAGAAGAAGCTGTTGAAGATGATGATGATGATGATGATGCCGATGATGCTGATGTTGTGCCGATGATGAGAGATGATGAAGCAGGAAAAACAAGAATAATCGATATTCGGATATGTTCAAATTGCGTGGAAAAACCTTTTAAAGTGTATCAAAGTGTATCAAAGACAGGCACGTTGCTGGGGGTCTCTATCGGTCCCGCTCTCACCTTCACTCTCACTCACTCTCATTCGCCGTCGCTCTTTTAAGCTTCCTACAAAAGAGTGAATTAAATTAAAACAAAAAGCAATCCAGCAACAACAACAGTGATAATAATAGAAATAATGAAAATGATTGTTTTCGGTAACCTCGGCCACCTCGGGGCTGAGTTTGATTAGATTTGGTTATGCATGAGATCCTTTTAAATTGAATTCAATTCAACTGAATTCTTTCCTTCGAATCGGCTTCGGTTCAAAATTAAAATGCATTTCATAAGATTTTCAAGAACCCTGAACTGAAGCCTCACAAGAGGGTTTTTTATTTGTGTGCTTCTTCTTAGTTTCATTGATGTTGTTGTTCTTATTTTTGTTGTTTTTTAAAGGTTTTTCAGAGGCTGAAACTGCGGACAGCATTCAATCAAAATTATGTTATTTCAACTTAATTAGTTTCAATCTTTATTGTAATCGATTTTTTCATCATAAAAATGAAGAAAACACGAAGATAGAAAGCAGCGAGGAAGGGGGACATAAACGGGTAGAGAGAGAGAGAGAGAGAGAGAGAGGAAAAGAGGAAAACTTGATTTATTTATATGTAGATTGGATTTTTATGATTAAGGTTTCTAAATCGAGATTTTGAACAAATGGTTGATAGTATCCCGATATCCCGAAAGGTAAAAAGAACCGAACTTAAATAAAAGGTCAGGGGTCAACAGATGGTTGAGGTTCAGATCGAAATGAACCACAGCGATGTCGGGTGACTTACTTCTTAAAGCCACACACACACACACTCACACGCACATTGAAGATATTATTTAATACGGCTTCTTTTTTTAATAGGTTATTCTTTTGGACCTCTTTGTTCATTCAAATCCTTAAAACAAGCTTTTCTATTCTTTTGGGTCTATTGTTCCAGCTATCCGTAGTTCTTAATTCGGATTTTGAGGCTTCTGTGTCTTTGGAATAGCCTTTGCTTTAAGTTGATTGCTTTCGCAGCCGGTTCCAGCCATCGTAGTTCCGGATTCATAGCGATACACTCTCCACGCTAACCTACACGCTGGCAATTAATTTGATTCAGTGAACAGCCTGCGAACAGCACGGGTTGGTTAGTTAGTCACACCCTGAGTTGAAGGTGGGGCCATTTAAAATACAGTCACGTACTTTATACATATTTAGCCAGAGCTGAACTACGAAATGAGAACAACAACAACGGCGACAACCCGAACAACTACTCATCTAGACCTGTCATAGAGTATAGTATACGAATGTAGTATATAGTATACATGTGTGTGTATGTGTGTGTGTATGTGGTATATAGTATGCACGTTCCTATCGATTCATTTTATTACAATTTTATTAGAATTACAAAACAATAAGACTAATATATGTATGTCATGTATATAGTCATGTCATGTCATGTATGTCATGTCATGTATGTCCTCTCATGTATGTCATGTCATGTATGTCCTCTCATGTATGTCATGTCATGTCATGTCATAACATATACAACATCATTAATGGGTTAAGTGCGTGAGTTTCTTAACCCATTCCATTCATTCATTTCTTAAACACTTCACTCTCGAGTGAAAATGAACTGAAATGAACAAATTTCATTATTTATTTATTTCTCATGCTCTCCCTCATTCTCTCTCTCACTAACCCTCATTATTAACCTGAATAAACGTTTTTGTATATCACAAAACTTCCTCAGAGTCGCTTATTATCCCAAAATAACCCAAAAAAACATCGTACGTCTAAGTAAACCAACCTGACCTGATCTAAGACCCCACCTACACCTCATCCTCCTCCCGCCCATCCCGCCGCCCATCAATCATCAATCGTGGATCCATGCGTAAGCTCTTCAAATAACACCTTCCGATGTCCATTAAAAAACCCACCACTGAAGACAAGCCTTCGAAAATAGAATGAAGCCGGGTGAGTGGGAGTGAGAGAGAGGTGATAGAGAGAGTGAAGCAACAACGTTTTCGTTCCTATGAAATGTTGAATAAAAATAGTATATGAAAAGAGTAAAAGATGAAGTTGGAAGTTGGAGCCTCCCGCCCTCTCGCGTACAACCCTCTCGCACTCCTCTTCGATTATTTTAGTCTTAATCAACACTTTAAGTGCGTCTCAAACGAAAGTGCGTCACGTGGAAAAAACTTTGGACACGTGTTAAGTAGGTCACGTGGCCTGCCTGCTCTTGTCGAAGTTTCTAAACGAAGAAGATGATTAAGAAAGATGATTAAGAAAGAGAAGAAGTAGCCGAAGTACGAGACTTAAGTGCAAGGAAAGTCATAAGTTAACCTTAAAGTTGGTGGATTTAAGCTTAAAGTTGCTCGATTTTCAGATCAGCAATGAATTTAATCCGCTTTCAACGATTAAAATGCTAACAGCTGTTCGGGGTGACTCCGGGGAATTCAAGGGCAGCAATAGTAAAACAACAACAACAGCAAAATAATGATAATGATAATAATAATGCCAACGACTGAAATTAATCCCCGTCTACAATAAAATTCATCCAGCTACCGAAAAAACGGGTGCCAAACGACTGACATTTTTCTGCATTTCAATAAATTAAATCGAATGAATGAATAAATGAGTGGCTGAATGCTGATGGCGTGAATGCGGAGAGAAGGATAAAATTGCGGCGTTCTAAAGCGTTCCTTTTCCATTCTTAGCTCGTAGTCAGGCTCCGGCTCCGGCTCCGACTCCGGCTCAGGGCCAACCATAAACGACGACTGCCTCCAAAACGTAAGACTGGAGATTTTCCCATCGTCACGTAGTGTCTGCAGTTCCATTTGTTGGCAGGGTGTTGAATGAAGGCGGGGGAGAGGCAGGCAGGGAGAAGAACCCTGAACCACCGAACTACAGCCAGCCAACAAAATCGACTTTGGCATTTTTTGGGAAGATGATTTTTTGGTTTTTCTTTACTCCTTGTTTTGTTGTTGGGTTTCCTGGTGGGTTTTTTATAGTGAGTTTTTTATTTCCTGATTTCTGTTGTTTTGTTTTGTTCTTTGTTTCCTTGAACATGTTTTAAAAATCTTCGTGTTCTTTAGATTTCTTGTTATGCTGGGTTTTTATACTTATTGTTGTTCTTTTTCTTGTTGTTGCTGTTATTATTGTTCTTGTTGTTGTTGTTTGTGCTTCTGTATAGTTGTCGAAAAACCTGAGCGTAGGTTTCGGAACACGTTTCACCTCATTAAATGCAGCCGAGGTCGAGGCGTTGACAAACGGTAGATATCAAGAAATCAAGGCGCAGCCTACGTTCTGAATACGTGACCGTTTACGTAATGGTGGGGGTGGCAATTGAGGTCGATAGCGAGAATGAATAAATTCTTATGTATTTTTCATTAATTATATTTGGCTTAACGGTGCTTCATGTACGAGTATATGGAATAATTACTTGAACTTTGTTATTGTAAAGAGATTTTAAAAGGGAAAACAAATGCAAGCGGTCAATTTATGTTGCTGAATTGCATACTATTGAGCAGTTGTTGTTGGAACAGTCTAACGTTGGTCTTGATGCAGGCTCATGACAGCGAGCCACGAGCGCACGACAGCCTTCGTATTTTTTGTCAGTTCATTAAAGACTTATAAATGGCCGATGTCAGACGGATCATCACGATGGGGGCATCACTCGCGCTGGTTGGTTGACCCATGGCACAATCAACCGATTGGGAATCAATCAATCAGCGCAACTGAAGCACGCATCGTGATGATCAGTGTGATATTTTTTTCGGGGTATATTTTGGCCATATTTTTTCCTTTGAATAGAAAATTGGAATTTCTTATAAATGAAATTTTTAATTTTCAGAAATTTTTTCATTCGTGTTCAGCTTTTTTATATTTGATGCTACACAAATATGAAATAAATCGAGTTCTGTTTTAAAGACAGTGGCGTAGCGTGAATTTCTGCCACCCAGGGCCGGTTAGAAATATTCCGCATATACCGCAACTAGCCACTTCGGCCAACCCCGATAGCTCTGCCGCCAGGGGCATTAGCCCCCCGTCACCCCCACGCTGCGTCACTGTTTAAAGACCGTCGTTCTAACGGAGAAGTCTTTCTTTTTCTCTCTCTCTCTCTCTCTCTCTCGCTCTCAAAATCACTCATTAAAGGTTTAGAGAACCGATTCGACTGAACTTCCGAGATCATACAGAAACCTTGTTGTTGTTGTTTTAAACATTGTCAAAGACCTACGACCGATTCGCTGTTGTTTTGCTGCTCGTTGCAGATGCAGATCGCTTGCTGTAGCGTTCACAGGTGGTCGTTAAAGCGTGAATAGCGATCGCTGAGCACAGCGGTTTGTTGCGATGACTGCCGACACCGCCGCGCACCCCACCCCTCCAGATCTCCTAAGCCGGCCAAGCATGTCAAACGATGGGTCATTTAATTTTTTTCATACGGATTCGAAGTGCTGCTTAATGATGTACCACTGAATGTTAAACTTGTTGTTGTAGTTGTAGCAGTTGTTGTTGTTGTGCTTAATGACCAACGCTGCGCTCGGAACGGCGTTAAGGTTAGTTTCTTAGTTGTTGTTTGTTGTTTTTCTTTTTTAGTAGGTTGACGAAAATAGAAATTTAAAAATTAAGGAATTGAAAATGTGTTTTATTCAATGTTTGTTACTGTTTCTTGTTTTTCCTCTTGCTGTAGTTGTTGTTACTGTTGCCACTGTTCCTAGTGTGTCCCACCAAACGTGGGAAGAGTTTAATTTATGCGCCGTTTGGTCTAAAATGCATGTAATTCGCATTTAAAAGACAAGTTTTGCTGCGATGAGGGTAGAATGCCACCGAAAGAGTGACAGAGATGGCGAGAGCGCTACTTGGGCTTAATTAATGACATCTAAATGCATACACAAACATGCTCTCTCGCTCCCCCGAGTGCACCTCCTGCTGTTTTTGTTTCTCGTATCATTTAAAGTCTTATCAGTCAACAAACTGTTTTTTCTGTACGCATTTAAATGTGACTGACTTAATTTGTATTGTGTTTAGTTAATGAGATAGTTTTTATTGTTACCTTGTTTCTACCTTTTTTGGGTGGACGGAAAGGGTTAAGTATCTGGGCGGATTCGGTAGCTGCTCGTGAGAAGGGCGCGCACAGCTGTTGGCCGAAATCGCTTGGACCCTCTGACTTTGATGGCTCTGTTGTGATACTATTTAGCATTCCGAAGACTAATCGTGATCTTTTCTATGCGGAGTGTCGTCCATTGAAACGCCATCGTTTTGTTGCAGTTACTATTTTATGACCATCCTTTTTTTATGACTACATGCGATATTTTGTCTCTTTTCTTTTATGAGTCATAAAATTAATTTTAAGTGTGCAATCGTTTGTCATCATGAGAAACCAACCAGTTTTCAAGGGTTTTAAAAGCGAAACGGTTGAGTATTTTAAAGTTTCATTAATTAATTATTTCGTATTCTTAGACGGAAAAAAATTCACAATCAAAATGAAGCCGATTGATTCAATATGAATATCATTAATCATTAATCGAAAACCGTGTACCATTCTAAGGACAAGCAAACACTCGAGTAATCAAGGTCACTCGGGGTCACAATCCTGTGTCACTGAGATGGTTAAACGGATTATTAACGGTTGTTTGAAAAACCGGAACTAAATAAAAGCGAGTGTGCGAAATCACAAAAAATTTATGAAATTAAAATCGAAATCAGACTCAGACTCAATCACAGTCTTATAGTAAGTGAGAAAGAGAGAGAGAGAGAGAGAGCAAGATAGCGATATAAGAGTCAACCACCTGGTCATCCACTCAACCCAGCCACCTCCTTCCCTCCTCTACCCTTCTCCCTCTCACTCGCTTCTGATCTATTTGCCCCGGAGCTTCAGAGGACATCAGCAAATATTTGTAATGTTTTCTTCTCTTTTTTCCCCTGTTAATCGCATTACAAGTTGTTGAACATCCTCGCTGCTGCACTTCGCTTTTCTTCCCCTTCTACAACAACTCCTCCTCCTCCTCCTCCATCACATTCGATGGTGGTCTTGCGATTTGTTGGTGGTCTGATCCTTTAAATGCTTTAAAGCAGCACGTTTTGTTGATGCGTTTAACACGTGTTCTGAGCTGCAAGGATTCTAAAGGACACGACTACACATCAACTGCACTTCACAGCAAATCCTGTGAAAGTGCATTCGTGTGTGTATTAATGTGGGTGTGAATGTGTGTATATGTATGTATGTATGTGTTTCTGAATGAGAGTACTTAAAAGCTGAGCGTCAGGTTTTAAGCGCTTCTTTAACTGTAATCATATTTTTTATTACTACTGGGAAAGTATTAAAAGTATTTTCATCACTTCTGTCGTAGAATCCGGCGGTTTGGAAGGGTGAAACAGGGTCTATAACACTTTGAAATGTAATCCAATTTTATTTTCTTATTTTCTATATCGAATTTGATTCATTTTCAATTAAAATAATCACTTAAAAGAATATTTACTTAGTTGTCACACGTTTTCCAAGCCTCAAAGTGAAACCATCAGTTTTCATGTATTACATTCTGTTTCATTCTATATTATTATTTAAGTTCAGAAGGATTCAAGGAGGGTTTCAAGATTTTCGTAAAACAGGATTTTAAGAGCGTAAAACAAGTGCTAAAATAGCTGAACTTTAAAGAGTGCTAAAAGAAGGTTTAAAACAGTATTTCAAGAGTGTAAAAATAAGAGAGTAAAAGAATGCTAAAGGAGTGCTAAATCAGTGTTAAAGGAGTTCTAAAAGAGTGCTAAAACAGTGTTTAAGAGAGTATTTAATAAACTGTTAAATGTACGATATTTTTGTATGTTTTGAAAAGTATTTAAAAGAGAGTATTTAAAAGTATTTATACTATAAAAAACGAGTGCTTAAAAGAGTATTTGAAATGGTTTTGGAAGAGTGTTGAAAGAATGCGGCAACGGAGTGTTTAAAAACGTGTTTAAAGGGCATTCAAAAGAGTGTTAAATTAGCTTTGATGTATTTTCGTAAAAGGGCGGATATTAAAAACCGAACTGATTAACTATTAAAATAAGAAAAATGAACTAACGTGTTCTGAAACCGTAAAAAAGTGGATTAAAATGCTAATTTTTTAACCGTTTCTTTCAGCTTTTTTCACCACTTCGCACTTTCCGCTTCTCTGCTCACAGCTTTTGTTAGACACGAGATCTGACCCACGTTTATAATTATTCAGAATAATCAACAAACACACAGAACAAAAGGAAAACTTAATTTAATGAGATGAAAGACGACGGCGATTTTTTGTTTTAACACCAACAGAGCTTCATGAAAAAACTCTCATTTCTCACCTCGAGGATTCCAAAGAATTCAGATCGTCAGGGAGCAAATAAAATTAAAACCAACAGAGGAGAGAAGTGACAAAGAAGAAGAAAGAGGAGGGGCGGGAAGAGAGGGATAATAGGGGGACGAGAAAAAACTAACTGATAGGAAACCACGACAAAGTTTTTAATGATTAGTTTTTTCTTTTATTAAAAAAAAACGGTTTGAAAGGAAATCATCGCTCTCTCTATATCGCTCTCTACCTCTTTAACCCTCTGCATCCTCTCTCACTGCTGTAGTGCTCATCTAGACGGAAACGGAAATGCAAACCCAAAGCTCGCGGTGTTAGCGGTAACACTTAAATGAAGATGGCAGCACTGAACCGTTAACTGAATCACCGCCACCAGGAAAAAAGTGGAAACTTGAGGATTTTTCTCTAAAAAAGAAAAAAAATTCATCACAAAAAACGGAATGAATTCGGAAAAGCTACAAAGAAAATATGATGATGAGAGATGAAAGCATAAACCAGTAAGAAAGCTATATTCGGCCTGGCCGAATCTTAGATACCCTACACCTAAAAGTTTTTAGGAATTTGTAGGAATTTTAGGAATTAAGGTTTTATACCAATGCATTTTTTTATAAATTGATTCTATATTTATATGTCTGATATTCGTTTTATTTGCTCGTTTATAAATCCGAACAAAGAATATTTATACAAAATTGCATATTAATTGATAAAATATAAAATTACAGACTTATATTTATAAAGATTTATGTAGGACGATTGTGCCATATTACCCTTTCGTCCATGTAACCATGTAAAAGTATGCGCGCCACACCCATATTCTGCAACGCAAAATATAATAATGTCGCTCGATATTGAAATTTTATTGTCATATCTTAAAAACTAGAAGAAATATGTGGTTATAAGGAAAGCTATCTTATAATCACATTTAATGACAGACGGGTACAAATAGTAGGCGTGGTCGCTCAAATTTCAGCTTTTTTTCGTGGTAATAAATTTGTTTTCATGAGCTATGCTGTATAAGCAGTGTAAAAGTGGGCGGACCGTGCCCAGTTTTGCTGTAATAATGTTTTATTAGAAAATAAGTTGTTACGTAAAGTTTGATTCAGGAAGATTACATATTTAACAATATAACCATTTAAGACCCTCTTTTGCCTGTACAACCAAAAAGTGGGCGGATCACGCCCATATTTGGCATATAAACGGATGAAGTTAATCTATACCCAGAAATGAAATTTTGTTGTCATAACTGAAAAACAACGGCTGATATCATATTTTTACTAAAAAATAGGCGTGTAAAAGTGGGCGGACCGCGCCCAGTTTTGCTGTAATAATGTTTTATTATAGAAGATGTTGTTATGTAAAGTTTGATTCAGGAAGATTACATATTTAACAATATAACCATTTAAGACCCTCTTTTGCCTGTACAACCAAAAAGTGGGCGGATCACGCCCATATTTGGCACATAAACGGATGAAGTGAATCTATACCCAGAAATGAAATTTTGTTGTCATAACTGAAAAACAACGGCTGATATCATATTTTTACTAAAAAATAGGCGTGGTCGTGGACCGATTTTGCCCATTTTCAATACCAACCTGCACACCCTAAGAAAGAATATTTCTGTAAAATTTCATCACGATATCTTCACCGGTTCTCCTGTGATCGTGATTTCAACAGACAGACAGACAGACAGACAGACAGACAGACAGACAGACAGACAGACAGACAGACAGACAGACAGACAGACGGACGGACATGGCTAAATCGACTCAGGAGGTCACGCTGATCAAGAATATATATACTTTTCTATACCTATCGTCTCTAGTTCTATGCGTTACACATTTCGTAACAAAGTGAATATACCCTTAACCTTAAGGTGTAGGGTATAAAAAGTCCATCAGTGTAAACGGACCAAGTTACAAACTGGAAAAGGAAACGGAAATGGAGACATTTTCAGTTGTATGGATAGAGAAAAAGTAGGTGAAGTAGTAGAGGGAAAGAGAGAGAGATAAGAGTGAGAAGCAGATCGGTTTTACGCGTTTGGAGTATTTTGAGGATGTGATAGTTTTTGCAATTTCCTTTACGTAACTCAAGAGACTGAGATAGTGAATGAACGAGAGAGTGAGAGGGGGAGAAAACGTCGGAAAGTGTGGTTGATTCCTTTACCACAATCAAGACTGACCTCAATGAGTGAATGAGGCTCATGAAGCTTAAATAAGTACTTCAAATAAAAGAGCAAAAATAACGGAAGAAAGGAAGAAAGAAGAGAAAAGGACTGAGGAAAGGAAACTTTAATTTTTTGTGGACTTCCTGAACTCTCAAAAAATCTGATGTTTTTATGTAGTTTTTCAGTGTGCAAAAAGATAGAAAAACAGAGGAGAGAAGAGAGAAAGACAGAAAGTGAAAGAAAGTGAGAAGGGGGGAAACCCACAAATCAACCACGCTTATAAATCGGACACTTCAATTTAATGGAATGGAGAGCATAATAAACGAAACTACAAGTTTACAGGTCCATCATTAAGCTGAAACCCGTTAGCTGTCCACCGTTAAATACTCTCGCTTCTCTCACTCTCAAGCACAAGAAATTTTTATTTTTTTATTATCTTTTCTTAGCGTAAAATGATTTCTCATCCTCCGTAAAGAAGCGTTTATCGTTTAAGATTAAGAAACAGAAAAGATTCCCTTACAATCTGAAGGTTTTATTAATATTCGAAGCCGGGACCGTTGCACGGTGGGTGGTCGAGCTGCGAGTCGAACAGGTCCCGCGATTGATTGATATTGAAGACATTTCGAGCCCGGAGACCTCGAGACCGGAGACCTCGAGATAAGAAACTCGATGAATCATAATTAAAAGAAACGACGTTTTTCTCTACTTCGTTTAGTCGTTTACGTCGTTTTAATTTGATCTCGTAACGTTTTCCGAAACATCATAAAGAAAAGCTTATCGTTCAATCGACGATGTATTTATTCAATTTTCCATTCTTTACGAACTGTTTATGTTTTTGTTTATATGAAAAGTGGACGAAGAATGCCACGAAGATGATGATTGAAGTGCAATAAAATAATCAAAAGCTAATCGTTGGCGTAAATCTAACATTTAAAAAGCCATCTAATCAACATTCGCGGGAAGCAGAAGAAAGGGAAGATAAGATAAGAGCGGAGAAGAGGGAGAAGAGAAGAGAAGGAAAGAAAAGTAAAGAATAGATTGCAGTGTCTTCGAAAAGGTCCGAAGAGTTCGCAGGTTCTTTTTTTTTAAGGGGCTTCAAACGCTTCATCATTTAACAATTAAGTCGCAGCATCGAAGCAAAGTACCACGAAATTTATGGGCGTTTCTTGAAGCTTTCTATCCCGCAATCGTCTAACCTGAAGCTAAACTTTTAGATTAACCCTCAGGTTCTTCTAATCTTGCAGCGTTTCTTTAACCCATGATTATCGATTTTCATCGTTGTAAATCGGATTAGTTTCAGAGTAGAGAAAGTTTGTATCATGTTGTAGGATGAAAAATAATTTTAATGAATTAATAAAAATTGAAGAGATTGAAGAGCGTTTGACTGGCAGAAGATTAAATGACTGAAGTGGACTTGGACTGTACTTGGACGGTATTTGGACTAAATTTGGGCTGGACGTGGCCTGCACTAAGTAACTTGATTGACTACTCTACATGAAATATAAACATTTTAAAGAAATGTACTTTAAATTGAATGAAACGGTTTTATTTTTTTTTGAGAAGAAACCTTAAAAAAATATTTGATTTTTTTTTACATACAAAATGCAATCAATCAATCAACGAATGGAACCAATGAAACCTTAAAACTGTTTCCTTGGATGGATGGATCGATGAAACTTAAAGTCAGGTACAACAACAATAACAAGAACACCAGATAGCTACCCAATCTGAGGCCGGCATTTTTGGTCACTCAGCTTCGGTTACTGCGGTTGAAATACATTATATAACACGTCACTGCATGTTTTTTGTGTGTATGTTTCTACTTCGTACTTCTGTATGTTGGTTTTTAACCTCATCAATCGACGTTGAAACCACAGAAATGTTTCGACAGCCATCAGCTTGACAGGTGCTGAGCTCAACCTGTCACTTTGCGGCGCGGCGCGGGGCCGCAGAGAGCCACAGGACGTTTGAGGTGAGAGTGCGACCCTGCTTTCGCCCAACATATCAATTACAAGGTACGAAGTCCTGTGCGCCGTGTCGCTGCGGTGACACACTTCGATCCATCTTGAATTGGATTCAATTACGCTCCGCTCTCTGCGCGTCTCCCGAAGTGTAGGGATAAAGAGCAATGAAGGTGGGACGACCATGAAAACAGGACACCAGCCAAGAGCAGGAGTTTAAATTTAATATTCTTCCCTTCTTCGCCCCTCCGAAACGCGTTGCAGAAGCAAACCCTCACCACGAAAAAAATGAAATTCATTACAGTTTTAAATCTTCTGTCAAACTTTCGAACACCTGCTGAATTTTAATTTCCAGCCATTTGGTGTTGAAAAACGAACTGTTAACTGTCGATGTCGAGTTGAAGAAGAAGAAAAAAATTCCACTTTGCAGCAAACTTTAAACTGTTGAAATTGCAGTGCTTTTAAATTTTACGACCCTCCATTTTTTGGGTGTTACTCTTTTTTAAGCGAATTGTTTTTCTTTTCGAAGTTGGGACGAAAGAAAAACGCGTCAGCTTCCGAACCATCTCTCGCCCCCCTTTCGCTATCTCTCTCTCTCTCTCTCTTTCCTCCTGACATTTCGCGTGGAACAATAACGGTTCATAAACTAGTGAAACAGCAGCAGCACGTCGTTGATTTGCAAAGTTTTTTGGCCATTTTGTACCTTGCAAGTGGGTGAAAATTTATGCATAAAATTGGCTGAAAATTCGTAGAAATTCTCCTCGTATTTTCATCGTAGCAGCGGATGTTTTTTCGGGACTGATTTTAAAACTGACATCAACAACAGCAGAGCTTTTCTGAGTACCTACAAAAGTAATTAATTTTTGGAACAGCGAAAGCAACAACAATAAAAACAAAACCGAAACGCATAACAAAAATCAAAGAATTTTATGTTACAGAAGATGATTTAAAAGGACGCCGAATATTTGCACTTCCCTCTACTCTTGTAAAGTTTGAGGTTTGAAAGGGTTAAATTAAGGTTAAAGATGGAAATATGAAAAACTTAAAGAAGCTTATTTAAAGATACAAGCCAATTTTAAGAAATTATTAAGGATTTTAAGTATTAAGAAAGTCGAAAGTTGAAGCTGAGTCGTCAACAAAATCGTCTGCAGCAGAAACTTCATCACCATCCTGAAGAACTTCAACATCGATTAAAAACATCGCGAACAGTGTATCAACGTAAAGTTAATCTTTATAATGATCATTTATGATTATAATCACCGACATCATAAAAAGCATCATCATCAAGAAGGCCCCCTCCTGACTCTCTTCATGGCTACTATCAACACCGTCCTCATCTTCATCAGGTCTTTAATCCTGTTCACTATTGGAATCATCTTTCTCATGAAGACCCCTCTTCCTTTTGCTGGGTTTTGTTTTTCACAAAGTTTAAGGATTAAAAATCGCCGACTTCAGCGAAAAGCTAAACGTTGAAGCGTAATTCGTTAATTTGTGGAAATTCTGAAAAGAGGATGTTTAAAGGGAGCCTAAAGAAGTTTATTTTAGAAAGTTAAAATCTCATTTAAATGCTTTTAATAAAGCTCTGTATTGGAATTAAATTTGAACCCGATTTTTCGTGTTCCTTCCCGTCTCTTTTTCACTTCTTCACAAGTTGAATGTGAAGATGATGACCACCTTTTTTGGTTATTCTTTTTTTCACATAAAGGGTTTTCCAATAAGAGGTGTAATTTTGAATAGCTATGGTCCTGTAAGCGTGGTCGTGGTGGCCATTTGGCTGATGTTGTTTTTCATTATTAACGGCATACCTTCCTCTTTATTACGAAATAAACATGCGATAATTTATTTCAGAAAATGGCATTTTTCTTTGAATATCAAAATTACACCTCTTATTGGAAAACCCTTTATTTTCTCGAGCTAGAGCACGAGAGTGTTTATCTTTCTTAAATGGTCAAGTTTTCCGCTTAGTAGCATTTAATTTCGGCCAAAGAAATTGTCAACTTATTATGAAGACGGATTAAATCCATGAAAGTCATGCCATTTTAATCATGTTAATCGTCTGACATCGCAAGACGAAGGATTAAATAAAACGCCCCAAGCAGCGCATCCAACTTAAAACTGATGCCATCAAAACGCTACAAAACTGCTATAAAAGACTATAAAAATGGTATTAAAGCAATTGAAAAACATGACTAAATAATTAGTTTTCCTTCTCTCTTTTTCCCTCTCTCTCTTTCACTCGTCCAATTTCTTAGTTCCAAACTTTCATCTGACGGGTTTTCTTTACTTTTTATTTTTCTTCACTTCGCTTCTTTCTTATCTTCCTAAAAAATAAAATTTGAAAGATATGAAGTATAAATTTTTGTTTTAAAATTTATCAAGAGCAAAATTCCCGATATTGCTTTTTTCTTCTTTTTTTTAGGTTCTCTCCTTCCGAAGCACGATTTGTTGTTGTTGCTGCTTTGTGCTCATGGAGCAGAGCAGCAACGAAACAGAGACGGCAGCAGCGATAACAGCATACAAAATGTAACCATACAAAATTAGTTTATTGTTTATGTGTCGCTTTAACGGCGCTTTAAGAACACGGAAAACTGGGTCAGGCGCCGGTAGCGGAAATAACGGTACTTTTAATGTTGCTCTCCTAAAGTTTTGTACAACTTGAAGTGAAGAGAAAGAGTGCAAATCTTAGTGGAAGATGTTGAGCATGGTTGGTAGGGTGGACGGGGCGGGGGTGTAAAGAGTTGGCGGAGAAGGTGAAGGGAAAGCGTCTCTGCACGTCAACTCTTCGGAAAGCTTTTCAGAAGCTGCAGCCGCGTTGAAATTTTACTTTGAAGTAAGTTTTTTTCCACTTTGGATGCACTTTCTTGAAACGTAAAAAAATGGGCAAATCCAGAGAATGAGTTAAAATTATTAGTTTTCCCATAAAATCAAGAATATTAAATACCTCAAAGAAATAATGTAAAATCAAATAGAATAAAAAAAATTACAGAAAGTTGGCAACACTGAACAAAGAAACAATGAAAGTTGTTGAAATATTGAATTGAAATTGAATTGAAAAAACAACAACAAATTATAGTTGTTAGTCGTCTACAAATTATCTAATTTTTGGCATTTCTATCCGACGCTCTCATTTTTTCAAAAACATTATTGTCTACCTTTTATAGAATACCTATAAAAATGTAAACAAAAAACATATAGTGACAAAGAAAAATTAAACTAAAAACAATTCAAAATAAAAAGTCAAAGGTTTGAATTTTTATACTTTTTTATTTAAATTGATCCATACATTTTTTATAACAATGAGTTTTATAGAGCGGTTAATTGATAAGGTGAGGTGTTAGGACATATTATATGATATTTCCCCACCAGGATATAAGAATGTTTTGATGAAGAAAAAGATTTGGAGCGAAAACGAAAGTATAAATGTAAATAAGCTTTGACAGCCGGCATTGTGACAGCCGAGAGTGTCTTTTTTAGATACTTTTATAATAGTCTTTTGTTTTTATTTTCCGGTTTTTGTTGTTTTTTTATTGTTTGTTTAATGCTGTAAACACAGAATGTGCTCAGCTACATCGGTCTCAGCAAATTGTCTAAAATCTGCGCTGCTGAGACGCCGCAGAGAACAGCTGGTTTAATTTTTACAAAATCAAGTCCACAAAATCCATTCTGAAAATAAAAACTAATAGATAAATAAAGCTTAATTTAATATAATTATCATATAAAAACTCACACAGTACGTGATTATTATTTAAATATGATTATTATTTAATATATGATTATTTAAATATCATGTAAATAATCATAAAGAGAAGGAGAACAAGAGCAGCTACAGCAACAAAATTGGAAAATTTTCCGAAATTGTCGCCGTCATTGGCAGAGATTGTTTCTTGTGGTGTGGAAGTTGGTATTGAAAATGGGCAAGATCGGTCCACGACCACGCTTGTTTTTTATTAGAAATGATATCAGCGTTCGTTTTTTAGTTATGACAAAATTTCATCCCTGGGTATAAAGTAGCATTATCCATTAATATGCCAAATATGGGCGTGATCCGCCCACTTTTAGGTTACACAGGCAAAAGAGGGTCTTAAATGGTAATATTGTTAAATATATAAACTTCCTGACTAAAGCTTTACATAACAACTTATTCTCCAATAAAATATAACAGCAAAACTGTGATCCGCCCACTTTTATACTATTTATACAGTATAGCTCATGAAAACAAATTTATTACCACGGAAATAAAGTTTAAATTTGAACTCAATAATAAAACCACTAAGCTAGTTATTTTGTTTTGAAAACGGGTAACGACCACGCCTACTATTTATACAGAAGCGTTGGTAGGACTCATGGAGCCCAGGACGGTTTATCAACTTGCAGCCCCAAAAATTCCTAGAATTCAATAAGTCAATATTTGATTTCCAAAACTGCCGCCCCCGGCGGACTGCCACCCCCGCCCCCCTAGCCTGTGTATTTATACCCGTCTGTGATTAAATGTGATTATAATGTAGCTTTGCTTATAACCACACATATATTAATTATAATAAGATAATTAATAATAAGATAGTTTTTCAAAACTTTTATCTAAGATTCGGCCAGGCCGAATATAGCACTCTTACTGGTTTATTATTTATTTTATTTCATTTTTACTGTTTTATTTTATTATTTTCTATTATTTTATTATTATTTATTTTCATAATAATACATATATAATATTTTAGGTTTTGGACCGATACAAAAAGACGTACGAAGCAGCCATCTTAGTATATATATATAGTAGTTGGACGTTAGGAATTAATGGTTGCTTGGTTTTTCACCTAGGAGATGCCAGAATCAAAACATAACCAGAAAGAGTGTTAACTTCGGCCTGGCCGAAGTTCATATACCCTACACACGTTTACTTAAAAATTAGGCGTGGCAATTGTCTAATTTGTTTCCTTTTCAATCTCAAATAGCCTGTGACGACAGAGAATATTCGTGCCAAATTTGATGAAAATATCTCTATTCGTTCTCCTGTAATCGAGTTTTATTTAATTAGTGGGCGGACCACGCCCATTTTTAGTAGTCTGTTTTGGTCAAAGACAGTTGATTTGTGAATAAAATTTCAACCTCAAATTCATATTACAAGCTGATAAATTGTGCTATAAGCATGGATGAATTTATATTCAGTATAAAAAGTAGGCGTGGTAATTATCCGATTTTGCCCATTTTCAATATCAATGAGTTTCTGATGATAGATAATACTCATGCCAAATTTGATGAAAATATCTCTATTCGTTCTCCTGTAATCGAGTTTTATTTAATTAGTGGGCGGACCACGCCCATTTTTGGTGATCTGTTTTGGTCAGGGACAATGGACTCCTGGACAAAATTTCAAACCCAAATTCGTTCTACAAGCTGAGAAATTTAGCTATAAGCATGGATGAATTGATATTCAGTATAAAAAGTAGGCGTGGTAGTGGTCCGATTTTGCCCATTTTCAATAGCGATGAGTTTCTAGTGATATACAATATTCGTGCAAAGTTTGATGAAGATATATCTATTCCTTCTCTTGTAATCGTGATTTCCACAGACAGACAGACAGACAGACAGACAGACAGACAGACAGACAGACAGACAGACAGACGGACATGGCTAAATCGACTCAGGAGGTCACGCTGATCAAGAATATATATACTTTTCTATACCTGTCACGCCTCCTTTAATGCGTTACAAACGGAAGCAGTAAGTGAATATACCCTATTCACTTCGTGTGTAGGGTATAAAAATATAAAAATACAAAGAAACTCATTTTTCAAATGATGCAGCTTATTTGATGCAGAATAACATTACGTAAAAAACTATCCTAATATATAGTATTTTTAATGATTTTAGTATTTGGTATGATGTACTTTTTAGAAATAACATCTCTTAGTCGATTATTCATGGAATCAACCAGTTTTTGTGTTGTTTCTAGGCTGATTTTTTCCCATTCCTCTAACAACGCTTTTTTCAAGGTCGCTTAACAGACGCACGCAAGTTTTTTAGCTCGAGCTGCTTATTTGGCTTGCGCCATATAAGCGACCTTCCATCTGAGCCAAATATATTAAATTTTGATTCGTCAGCAAAAATCACTGTGTTCCAAAATTGAGAATCCATTGAAATGTGGCTCTTTGCAAACGTTATTCGGGCAATTTTAATTTTTTGGTTAATGAATGGCTTCTTGACTGGTACTCGACCATGAAAATCATGAGATCGCAGGGGCCGACGAATTGTACATGGACTACAAGAGAATTTGCCAAGAGAATTTTGAACCTCTGTAGCCAATTTTGGTGCCGATATTTTAGGGTTTTCATCAACCATTCTTATGATCCATCTTTCGTCACTCATGGTTAAATTTTTATTCGGCGCATTTCTGCCCTTGTCCTTCACTCTATTCTCCTTCAAAAATCGCTCTATTATGTGTTGGACTGTAGATGAGGATAAATTTACTATTTTAGCTATCTCACGCTGACTTTTGGCATTTTTAAAGTGGTGAATTACTAATTCTTGTTGCTCGATAGTTGTTCGTCGCCCCATACTTCTAAATACCTTTTATTATTATTTGAATTGTATTAAGTTGTTACTTTTAAACTTGCTCGTTCAAATTAAAACTGCATTAAAACACGCCTCAAAGAAAAGTATACAGGTTTGAAAATAACTTTTTGTACGTTTTAAACAACGGTAAAAGTACTGTTGTTTTCTTTCTCTATCGTAGTGTGTGAAATATTCATTTAAGTTGCATAGAAAAGTGTAAGCTGTGGACAAGGAATCTTCCATTTACGAGGAATTTTCAACATGAGTAAACAAACTTCAATTGAAACTCGTGAGCTTGTCGTAAAATTAAATAAAGAAGGCAAATCACTGCGTCAAATTGGTGAAATCATTGGCTGAAATCACAATACTGTAAAAAGGATTCTAAAAAAATTTGTTGAAGCAAACAAACTGGAAGATCGTCACCATTCTGGCAGACCGAAGAAGCTTACAGAGGCAGATAAAAGGCGAATTGTTAGAAGGGTAAAGAAAAACCCTACTCAAAGCGCTAAAAAAATTGCTGAAGAAATAAGCAGGAGAGAGGAAGCAAGTGTTAGTGCTAGTACCATTCGCCGCGCTTTACATGACAACGGATTACATGGTAGAGTTCCCAGAAAAAAGCCGTTGATTTCGAAAAGAAATCAAAAGCGCCGATTCCAATTTGGTAAAAAGTATGAAAAAATGGAATTTTCGTTTTGGAAAAATGTACTTTTTAGCGATGAAAGCAAGTTCGAAGTGTTTCACCTAAAGCCACCTACTAAAATCTGGCGATCGAGACACCGGGCATTCGCTGAACAAATTCGCTGATATTGCGGCAACAGTAAAGCACGGTGGTGGGTCTGTTATGGTGTGGGGGTGTATGGCGGCCAGTGGAGCAGGAAATCTGGTGTTCATTGAGTCAACAATGAATAAACTTGATTATTTGAACATTCTCAGAGAAAATTTGCCACCAAGCGTTGAAAATTTGTGCTTGGATCCGATATGGATATTCCAGCAAGATAATGATCCCAAGCACACAGCAAAGGTCGTCAAAGAATGACTGCTTTACAGAACTCCAAAATAGCTTGACTACCCTCCACAGTCGCCGGACCTGAACCTAATAGAACATTTATGGGAACATCTGGGCAGGCAAATAAGAAAGCGGACCATAACCAACAAGGCATCCTTAAAAGCAGCTCTGGTTGAAGAATGGCAGCAAATCTCTCCAGAAGTGACACCCAATTTAAGAAAAAAAGGCCAAGACGACTAAAAGAAGTCATTAAGCCTAAGGGCAAGCAAACCAAATATTAACCTTAACTTGCATTAAATTTCACACTTCTAATTTATGATTTATTTGAAACTGTATACTTTTTTTGACGCGTAAGTATATGAGTTTTTATACCCTACACCTTAAGGTAAGGGTATATTCACTTTGTAACGAAATGTGTAACGCATAGAAATAGAGACGATAGGTATAGAAAAGTATGTATATATATTATTGATCAGCGTGACCTCCTGAGTCGATTTAGCCATGTCCGTCCGTCTGTCTGTCTGTTGAAATCACGATCACAGGAGAACCGGTGAAGATATCGTGATGAAATTGCACAAACATTGTTTCTTATGGTGTGCAGGTTGGTATTGAAAATGGGCAAAATCGGTCCACGACCACGCCTATTTTTTATTAAAAATGTGATATCAGCGTTCGTCTTTGAGCTATTACAACAAAATTTCATTCCTGGGTATAGAGGAGCATTATCCGGTAATATGCCAAATATGGGCGTGATCCGCCCACTTTTAGGTTACACAGGCAAAAGAGGGTTATATTGTTAAATA
The DNA here is from genome assembly GCA_949629155.1 of Myopa testacea. Taxonomy (NCBI): domain Eukaryota; kingdom Metazoa; phylum Arthropoda; class Insecta; order Diptera; family Conopidae; genus Myopa; species Myopa testacea. The sequence goes on along the minus strand of OX451348.1, from coordinate 8,325,238 downwards.
TATAAACTTCCTGAATAAAACTTTAGATAACAACTTGTTTTACAAAAAAACATTATTACATGAAAACTGGGTGCGGTCCGCCCACTTTTACACTACATATACAGTATAGCAGTATGAGAACAAGTTTATTACCACGGAAATAAAGTTTAAATGAACACAATTATATAACAACTAAGCTAGTTATTTTGTTTTGAAAAAGGTAATGACCACGCCCACTATTTATACAGGGTCGTAGCTAGGTTTCATGGAGCCCGGAACGGTTAATCAACTTGTAGCCCCAAAAGTTCCTAGAATTCAATAAGTCAATACTTGATTTCCACAACTGCCGCCCAGAGTGGACCGCCACGGCCGCCCTACCCTTTTTCGGCCGCCCTTTTCAAAACTTTTAGGTGTAGGGTATCTAAGATTCGGCCAGGCCGAATATAGCTTTCTTACTGGTTATCTTTTTGTAACATTGAAATGAATTGATGTGAATATGTTTTGTTTATAATAGTATTACAACATTAGTAATAAAATAAGTTTTCCAAAAGTTAAAATACATTTGAGATATCTTCATTATGAACGAAAATATGATTATTCAAATGTTTTGTTTTCAAGTTGAAAATTTCAACTGTATACTTTTTTTTTACGCTGACTGTAGTTCACGTTAGGTTTAGCAAGGAACAAAAAACTTTTCCTTTGCGCACAAATAATATGCGTCCGTATGCGGAGAAACATTTGATTCGCACAAAAGCAATTTTAACAAGAACTGGTCAAATGCGCGTGCTCGCATTGACATTGCTTTAAAAACTGCATTTAAAAACAAGCGCTTGTTCGAGAAATGTTGCTAAATTGTGCTAGCAACAGTTCTGCTTCACAATTTCTTAATGTTCCAAAAGGCAGCACATATTTCACAACACGTGATGTTCAACTTGAAGACCCATCAAATGGCGAAATTTAGCATCGGGTAAGCTCTGTCATTCTAACAGATGTGCTCGACGAGCTTTTGAATTGCAGGATATTTTACAGGATTGAGGAAATCAAATATAAAAAAACTCAAAATGAAAAAAAAAATACTTTTCATTTTTGACATTTGTGTACTATTTTATTTATATTATATAAAATTACATTTACTTTTACAATTACATTTATTATATTATTTTTTATTTTTTATTATATTTTTTTAATATTTATTTTTAAAAAAAAATATTTATTATTTAACTTAATTGCTCATATAGTGATTACAGATGATGAGAAAGGAATACGGTTATGGCGCATATTTTGTATTTCTTTTACTAGGTTGACAACGAATTCTGTAATACGTATTTCGACAATTCCTGCCTCATCATGTGCCAAGCTCGCATTTTAAATATTATCAAACAGTAATGCATCAATTAAATATTAAATTACTCGAAATAAAACAAAAAATACTTTTAATATTTTACATTTTCTGTTCTATTTTATTTACATTACATTTATTATATTACTGGATAGCTCATATAGTGATTACACATGATGAGACAGCAATTGTTACGGGCGCATATTTTTTTTTCTTTTACCAGGTTTGCAACGAATTCTGTAATATGTATTTCGATCATTCCTGCCTCATCATCTGTCAAGTTCGCATTTACCACACGTGTCGCCAATGCATCAAACAGTTTAATAGTACTACGGTTGGGGCTGGCGCAGGCTACATCCATTTTCTGCGCAGTGGTTTTAAGGAGCATGCAGAAGCGCTTCTGGTTGACGTCAAATCTTGCCCTCTTTGGTGGAATATACGACGGAAGTGGCAAATCCATTCCAAACATGGATCATCGGTTAATATAGGATTAGGTTTCCTTTATTTTATGTAAAAAAAAATTATTCCATTTTTGTTTAATACTGCAAAGCTACAACTTATATTCTGGTACAAGGAACGCAGTCCAAAAATTGCATATTTTTTAATATTTCCAATGGCTCCTATTGGACGCAGCACCACCTGATGGGCACTATAGTGGTGTCTTATTTCGTTTACAGACGTCCAGGAGGTTCCTCCACTTCTTTTTTGCGTGCTCCTCTAATAAAAACGTATATAAAATAATATGTTAGCAAGTTAAAAATGCTTTCTTACCTGAAACACCAGCCGGCTCGAAATTTCTAAATCTTTTCCTTCATCAAAACATTTTTATATCCTGGTGAGGAAAGATCATATAATATATCCTGATTGTTGGTCTTCATTCTCTCTGAAATTTTCGAAAGTTCATCTCTGTCTATTCGCCAGGAAGTCGTAAGGACAATAATAATGATAACAATAGCAACAACAACATTAAAAAATCAAGATTGTGTAAATACAAAAATAAAAATAACAACAAGCGGACAAATTTGTCCGACAAAATTTCAGCGGTTTATTTTCGCAAAAGATCATCATGGTTATAATTATCGTCATCCTCAGGACCATCTTGATGCTTATCACCATGAGGACCGTCGTCATTATCACTATAATCATATGCTTAAGAAAATCAACAAAACTGAAAGAGATAAGCAAAGATATCTACAAAAGATAAACAAACAGAGGACGAAGAAGAAGAAGGGACAAAGAGTTGATATTGCAATATCAACAACAACAATGCAGGAAGATGAAGAAATTCTTTCAATTGCATTATGTTGCATTAAACAAGAGCGAGTGAGTGCATTTCTTAGAAGCAAACACATCTTCTCACAAACTCTCAGCCACTCGCTCTCCCTCTCTCTCCTTTATGTCATATTTTTGTTTTCCTTGAAAAATGCATTGAAAACTCGTACGTTTTAAGTCGATTTCCTGAGTAATCAACGAATAGTGAAATCTTATGAACAACAACAAACATAGTATGATGATAACAACACCAAAGAAAGAAAGAATAACAACAACAACAACGAGAAATAAGAGAAACTAACATCATGGCATGTTGTACTGTGTTGTAGTGATGAGGGGGAAGGATAAAAATACATACGCTAACAAGTAATAAAAATTAATTTGTAAAAGCAGCTTATACTCGTATTGTTGTCATGGTTGCTGTTGTTGTTTTCCTTTTGTTCTTCTTCACTGTCTTATTACATATTTTATTCTTCTTTGTGGCTGTTTGTTTCTAACCTATTTTTTGTTGTTGTTTTTGCTTTCATTGATACTAACATCGGTTTTCGTTAGAGTGTTTGTTGGAGTTGTCCTACCTCTCTTCACCCCCCACTAATGCAAGCTAGAACCTTTCCTAACAATGTAATCCAATGCAAAGGATGTGCCACATTTTGCCATCTTCTGAAGCAACCGCTGACTTCGCTCGATTCTGCTGCTGCTTTTCTTCCTGGTTGCTGCACTTACAGGTTGTTGTCATTCGAGCTGATTAAAAAACAAACTTCATAAAGCGAGCATTTTTTGCGTTCATTATTTTTGCACAACGGCAGTGTCTTTCCAGTAAATACATACTATGTATGTATGTATTCAACAAAATTTGTTGTTGTCGTCGTTGTTGAGGCCAGGCCGTACCAGGCCAGTGGTTTTTATATAGATTTATATTTATGATTTTAATTATGATTACAGTTATATTTATATTTCTATTGATATTTATCTTTGTACTTATTCTTATATTCATAATTGCTTATATAATAATTTTATTTTTAATTACTGTAATATTTTTCAATTAGCTTATTATAATTGTTTATATTATATATTATTTATTTATATATTAATTTTATATTTATTTTACTTATAGTATCTATTATAATTAGCACATAAGAAGTACATTTGTGCAGTGGGCACCACATTAGTGAAGCACATTTTGAATTTGCGGTTTATATATTTGAATGAATGTTTAGCTAAAACGAAAGTAACTAGGCAGGTAAAAATTAATTTACTCATGAAGATTCTACAGCCTAAAAAAAATGCCATTCTTTGGATTTTGTTACGAAGGAAATTGTACTAGACCATTGATGTCCAGCAGAAGCCATTCGGCTACTCATTTTTTGAGTGGCATAATATGTATACATTGAGTGCGTTTGACGATCGCTCGTCAGTAGCTCTCAAGCCATCAACGAGGTCGGATTGTATGCTGCGCTTCTTTGATTTTGCTACACCCAAAAAATTATCGCTGTTTGTCTTTATGAGAAAGTTTATGCGAATTTTCCATTTATATTATAAAATATTATTGCATTATCTACTTTATATTATAAAATATTATTCCATTATCTACTTCAACTCTTATATCACAGATTATTATTGTATTATATTTTATTATTATTATAATAAATATTAAAAATAAAATGATTGATTTAAAAGATCAAATCGAGTTTTTATGTATTTGTAATGCTTTTAATGAAGCACAATGCCTAGTTTGCTTTACTTCACTTATGAAAAAAAACCGATATTCTTTGAAAAGACACTATGATAATTCGCATTCTGACTATATTTTGTATTCCGGGGAAGAACGGGAAAAAATCTTTTTTGATTTAAAGAAGGCTTTTTGGGAAAAAATAGGGAAATGGTTGACGCTTGAACAAAGAAATGAGAAGATACAATCAAACGATGTATCACTTTGTAAGGCAAAAATTAACGCATCATATGTTGTGAGCTTAGCCTTTGCTAAACGTTGTCGACCATTTGACGACGGATATTTTTTTAGAGATTTGAGCAAATTAGTTGTGGATTGCTTTGAGGACAAGTGGAGTGATTATATGGAAATTGTAAATTTGATCCCATTATCACGCAACACGATCTGCCGCAGGACGGCAGATATTTGTTCATTCATTAAAAAAAGAATTAAAACTTCTATATCAGAATGTAAATTTTACTCCATTTGTCTGGATGAAACAACCGATATCAACGATGTCAGTCAATTGCTAATATGCGTTAGGAGTGTAGACAAAAATTTGAATATTAATGAGAATATGCTGTCTTTAAATTCGATACATTCAAATGTAACAGGAAAAGCGATTTACCATGTTGTCGAAAAATCACTCTTCTCCTTTTCCGACAAAAAAAAACTGTCTTGCGTTTGCACTGATGGCGCAAATGTAATGACTGGCAGAAAGGAAGGTTTTGTGGGAAACCTGCATAAAAATCACATTATAGTTCCCTCTTTCCGGTGCATCATACACCAACATGCGCTATTTGCAAAAAATGTAAATATAATTAACGCAATGCAAACTGCAATCAAAATAATAAATAAAATAAGAGGGGGACATAATGCACTTAGTCATAGAAAATTTGCAGCTTTCCTTCAAGAAATAGAAGCTTACGGCGACTTACTCTTGCATACGGAGGTAAGATGGCTTAGTCGTGGGAAAAGCTTACAAAGATTGTACAGCCTACGGCGAGAAGTTGCAGAATTTCTTTCAACAGACTCGTCCAAAGAAGCAGAGGAATTAAATGCCTCCTTAAAAAGTCCAAATTTTTTATTTGATTTAGGTTTTCTTTGTGATATTACGAAATATTTCAATGACATAAATTTAGTTTTTCAAGGAAAAGACAAATTTATTGTTAACTTAGTATTAGCGGCAGATAATTTTAAAAATAAGTTATCGATTTTGCGGATGCAACTTGCAGAAAAAAAATTGTCAAGTTTTCCAAACACCAATGAAATATTTCAACAGTTTCCAGAAACTAAAAAATTACACGAATATTTGAATGTATTAGATACCCTTATCCAAGACTCTCGCAAAAGGTTTGCAGATTTTGAAACGATTCGCGACATAATTGAATTACATAATAATCCTTTAAGATGCAGTATTGAAATTTATAAAAACTGTATTAAGGAAGAACTCCTGAAATTACGAAACGAAATCGATTTATCCATAAAAATTGACGTTAACTTTTGGAAAGAGCTTAATGAAATACTATATCCTAATATAAAGGAAAGTGTTTACCGTCTTTATTCAATGTTTGGTACTACATATTTGTGCGAAAAAACTTTCTCGGATCTCAAATTAATTCAAACGAAATACAGAAACAAATTGTCTGATTCGCACCTTCAGGATTTATTGCAAATAAGATGCTATAACGCAAATATAGACATAACAAATCTAACTAACGCCAGCGGCTCTTGATTAGTAAATCCAGAATAATACCATTACTCTTAAAAGTTAACTTAACATTACTCATTACAAGTTAATTTCCGATCTTATGCTCCAATCACATTGTGCTGGAATAATCTAAATATGTAGCGTGAAAACAAACAAAAATCCAAAAAAATTCAAGCTTTGTGTTTCAGCGCATATATTTTCTCAGTGCTGAGTGAGAAAAATTTCCAATACACACTCAAAATGTGATAGTGTGTGTTTGGACATCGCTGTACTAGACTGAAATTGAGAGAGAGAACGGAGAGCGAGAGAACCAGCAAAGTTATTCTCAAATTTTACTCAAAAGTATTCAACAGCTGTTGGATATAAAAGAAATCACAGAGTTACTCTGTGAGAGAGCATGAGAAAGAGAGAAATTAAATTCGAGGATTTTTTGAGTGCAATATTTTGAGGGTGGAGTTTATGAGCATAAAAACTCATGAAAGCAAAGAGAAAAACTGAGAACAGTTGCGTGTGATGATAAATAAGGGAATCCTCAATTAAATTAAAGTAAAGAACAAAGTAAAGAAAAACGAAAAAAAAACTTAAACATGGATTAAATTGCTACTCCTTATTAAAATAAAATTAAACCAATAATTAAATAAATTACAATGATAATAATACAGAAATAGAGAAATCAAATAAATAATTATTTGATATTATATTTAAATAAAAAATCGGAATAAAAACTAAATAAATATATTAGCAAAGTGCAATATAAAGAATAAAGTAGAAAATAAATTATATGACGAAAAAATTTAATAATCTTAAATAATTGTGGATGTATTTATATTGTATTCCATATTTAATTTAATTTGGTGGAAGTTTAAAGAATTTCTGAAGAGACTCAAAGGACTCAAACTCAAACTCAGACTCGAAACTCAATCCAACCTCACTTAATCGTCGTCACTCAGGCGAAACGAGCTCCTTTTAAACTGGGTCAGCATTGGAACCGAATATAAATCCTCGACACTTTATGAAGTCTTCCCACCTGAAAAATATTCTCCACCTCCTCTTCATCTTCCTCCAAAACCTCTCACACCTTCTGACACTGCTCATTCCACATTCGGAGTGCACTTTGACCTACTCACAGCTGTTGGGTAGAGTACTCAAAGTTGCAGTTTCTCTCTCTCCGCGAGAGAAAAAAGATTGGCATGCTGAAGTGCAGAACTGAATCTACGAAATATAAATAAGTAGTCTGATTCTAGCAGCCGTTGAAGAAAGTCGCTCTTTTTTACGGCGGAAGAAATATTAAAGAAAATCGTCACGGCGCGTGTTTATAACGTGTTGTAGGAAAATCTTAAAAAAGTGACCATTTTTGATTAGCAAAAAATAACCAGCGAAAATACCAAAAAAGTTAATATTCTTTTAAAAAAACAAAATTATTTATAAAAACTTAAATTTGAAAAATTTTAAACTAAAAAAATAGCGATACAAAACACAGTTGTTTTAATATACAAAAAAAATTAATTGATTGTGATCATGGAGACCATCACCACCACCAACGACTATCTTCTCGAAACGACCACCAACGATCCCAGCACCGCCACCTACTCGTCCACTCTGCTGCGGACGGCAGCGGACATCCTCAGCGACGCCGGCCGTCTGAGTGTCGATCACCAGGACTCGCATCAGATCACCTTCGAGATCCCTTCGCACAGCGACTTGGAGCGCATTCAGCACCTGGACAGCTTCAGCACGCTGATGCGCCGCCTCGGCAACACGGTCTACAACATGGGCCACAACCACGACACCACGAGTCTCGGTCTGCAGCAGGCGGTGGCGATGTCCGCTGACGGTCATCCGATCACCAGCGAGCAGATCTCGAAGAGCGTCGTCCTCGATCTGGCCGACTTGAACAGTTCGGGCGGCGGCATGGAGCGCTTCTTTCAAGGCGCCGACATGCACTCGATTATCAATTATCTGTGGATCGGTGTCGTTACCTCGCTGGTCATCCTTTCCGTGATTTTTATCCTGTTCTCATGCTACTTCTATCGCAAGTTTCGCGAGTGGAAAAAATGCAGTAAGTAGACTTGTATTTTTGAGGCGGAAGAATTATGGACTATATTTTTTTTTATGGATTCAAAATAATGATTGATAGATTGATTAAAGAAAATAGAGCTTAAATCGTAAAAAATTCAAACTTCCCCGAAATTTTAAGGACTCTAACTCGAATAAATAAAATATTATGAAAATTTTCGGAAATTTGCTAATCCAGCCACAAATGTCTATTATTGTTTATAACAAACGAGGAACATGTTATTAATGAATCTATAATAATTGAATCTATAATGACAAAAATGTATACATTTTTAAGTTGTTTTGAAGTGACTTAGTTTTTTTTACATGCTTATTGTATATACAATGTTGGTAATGCATTTAAGCATCTGATGCTATTCGGAAAAACCAAGGCAAAACTAATAATAACAACAACAATAAGAACAATAACGCTACTATTCGTATGTAGACTTAAAAACCGTGCCTGATTAACTGATTTTGTTGCTTTTTATTATTAATAAAAGTTGAAAACATTCATGTGTCTTGCAACATTTGAAAAGCCGACTTCAGAAACACGAAACACAAACAAATAGTCACTTCAGTCATTTAAAAAAGAAAACGAATGAACAGTTGTTGTAAATAAAATTGTCGTGTTGTTGTTGTTCTTTGTTGCTACAATGTTGATAATGCATTTAAGCGTCTGATGATCGTCGACACTTTCCAAAAATAAGAAGGGCAACAATAACAGCAACAACAACAAGAAGAACAACGGTACTGTTCGTATGTAGAATTAAATCATAATAATAATAATAAAATGAATACAGTAAAAATGAAAATTTTATAACCGTAATAAAAAAGTGCCATTAAAGATGATGTGACGTGCTTTTTTACAGCTCTTTTCTGCTGTTGTCATAAATTTGCTTCGACAGGAATATGAAGGAAGTATCTGCTGCTGTTGTTTTTGTTGTTGTTCTCCTGAGAGCTTTCAATTTTAGAAACGAAAAATAACGGAACTTGTTGCTGACCTGTCGTGGCCGGTGACACTGCAAAAACATAAAAGACAATTAAAAAAGCATCCATTTTCAAAACATGGTGTTTGATTTTTGTTTTATAATTTCTATAATTTTAGGCCCTTATAAACGATAAACGCTCTGTCCGTCTAGCACCCGTTTTGTTTTGTGCTTTTCGTATTTTGTTGGTATTTTGTTTGTTAGTAACGTCAAAACTATGAAAAGCACAAAACAAAACGGGTGCTAGACGGACAGAGCGTTTATCGTTTATAAGGGGGTTAGTTTCTCTGTTTGTTGTTTTCTGTTTTTTTTGTGTTCTCCTTTCTTTTATTCGATCATGCAAACTTAAGTGATTTATGAAGAATTTAAGTTTGGGAGCAAAAAATAATCATCTGTCAAACTGTCAATAAACGCTGGAGAACTCGGATGTCCCAAAACAGAAGCAGCCCAACACAATCTGGTTGTCTGTGTATGTAGATGTTCTGTGTGTGTGTGTGTGTGTCTCGATAATACACACATTCATCACTTTAATTGTTTTCCTTGACAATTCTTTTAAAACTTTTTAACTCGTGACTCAATGTTACGATACTCGTAACTCGCTTAAAAGAGAACAACTGCTTCTTCTTTATTTCACAGGACTCCATTCCTGTGGCTTTTCTTTCTTATTTGTATAATATTTTTTTTTCCTTGAGTTCTTTCTATACAAATGATAAGTTGTAGTAGTGTTGTTGTTGGATGGTGTAATTTTCAACCAACAAATTAAGTTATCAACAAACAACATTTTTACTGTCACGCGATGCGACGCGACTAACTTCACCCAGCTACACGGGTATAAAAGAGATAAAACAACAATTTGTAGTTCGAGTTTTTATTTACTTCTACAGCAACAACAACAACAATAACAATCAATGGTTCATAAATCTTTAAGTAGTTGACGGTGGATAAACTCGAAGGTGAACTTATGTTGGAAAGAAGAACAGGATGAAGAGGAATAAGTAGAAGATTAAGAAGAAGAAAAAGTACAAGAAGTAGAAGATGACGGAGAAGTAGAGCAAGGAATAGAAGATTAAGAATACAGATTAAATAGTGAATTAGTTCTGTTGATTTAGTTGTCACGTGAATCAAATGCAATATATGTATAAAGAAAAGAGAGGGGCATAAAGTGTCAGAACAAACGGACAGACAGAGTATCTCTCTCTCTCTCTCTCTCTCTCTCTCTCTCTTTCTCTCTTTGTTTATGTCCAATCAATTAAGATTTTGTGCCAAAAACAAACATTTATTAGCTGATAAAATGTTCAGCGCCTTCTGACACCAGGACGACTTTCTTATTTTTTATATGAATTTCTTTTTGTATTTGTTGTTGTTGTTGTTGTTGTTGTTTTTATTTATTTGATTTTATTGTATTTGTTATGCTGCGAAAATCTATTCTTTTCCTTGAGCTCCGCACACGAACTTGGTTAAGAATTCTAGAACTAACAGTAAAACAGGCGGTTACACATTCAATCCACATGTGGAAAAAGAAGCAGAAGGCGTGGCGTCCTTCTTTCGTTTTTAATTACTTGAGTAAGCGATGAATAATTTAGCAGCAGCAACAACAACATTAATTAAATGGAGAACACTGAAAATGAGAAAGAAAACCATATTGAAGAGTAGAAGAAGAAAGATGAAAGCGAAGAAGAAGGAAGGGGAAGGATCGGCGAAGTGAAGGTGGGAAGAAAGGATGGTAAGAAGGGAGGGGAAGAAAAGAGAAGAAGGAAGCGCTTAATTGAGGCAAAAGAAGAAAAATTAAGCAGGAAAACTCGCTATAAATGAATGAATTTATTGCTTGCAAACTGTGTGATGGTTTTAATGGCATTGCATACTTTTGGGCGCTCAAGAATGAGCCATCAAACAGATGGAAATATTTTTACGATGGCCGGTTTCGAAATACGCAGCCATTCGTTGGGTTAAAAAGAGTCCATGGGCTCGGTTATAAACTCTTCGGGACACTAAAGAACAGCAACAACAATAATAATAATATATAATAACATTAATAATAACACTAATAATAATTGTACAAAGACGATGAAAATATTTTCAAGCCTAATTTTAGAGATGAGAGATGAATTAATGAGATTTCAAATGAAAGTGTTTAAAAATATACACCAAGTTCTTCGTCTCAGCTGTCAAAGGATTTTCCGGCCATATTTTGAATGATTTTAGTTCATTTTGAATGATTTTTATAATGCTGATGATTATTTTTAGCGTCCATACTGCGCCTGTGAGTATACAACGTGACACACGTAAACCGTCAGAGTTTGCATAGCGTTTTCATTGATATCAACAGTTTAACTACTGTTCGCGTTTTCTGTGATCGTATTAAATAGCTTACGTGGTTCGCTTCAGTTTTCGGTTTCATTTTCAGCTTCGTTTTAATTTTCTGCTTCGCCTCAAAGTATGCAATAAATTTCCCAGTGAAGGCGCTCCCCATAAAAACACCAACAGAAGGAAAGCAACAAAACTGCTGTCAGGCTGTCGTAAATATTTTTTGGCTGCAAATATTATATGTTGTTTGAGAACGAGAGAGAGAGAGACAGACCATCGTTCTTTAAAAAAACCTATAAAAAGAAAATAGAAAATAATAAAAAAATATAAATTAAAAGCTATAAAAACACTGCCAAAAAAGCGCTCGTTGCTGACAGACAGACGGACAGCTTAATTTATAAGTTGAATGATTTGTGGAGTAAAAGAGTGAAGTAAATTAAATTTCAGTGACTCAAATTTCTCCAAAATTTCTGGGTGACTCAAAATTTGAAGGTAGACTTTTAAAAAATACTGAAAGTTGTTGTTTAAAGTTGCTGCAATTAAATACATTTATTTAGAGGGCCATCTAAGAAAGCATTTCAATCAAAACGTTTGCACACTTCGAGGCGTTTCTATTTATTTTATGAGGTATAAAAATAATAATTAAATGAAGTATTGAAGTAACGTCAAAATAAATGCGGGGAAAACACATTCAGGGGAACAACAAACGAGGATTCAACGGATTAATTTTGGTCACCACAATTTAATGAGGTTTAATCAGTCACAAAATTCAGGACAGGTCCCGAACCTCATTGATTAGCTGTGTTTTTTAACTACAGTATATTAAATGAATAAACTTTCGCTGTCATTCTTAAACTTTGCAGAAAATGTTGCTCGCTTTTAAGCGCTCGTTTCTGCAAATTGTTTTATTTTGTAACATTTTATTTATTGTTTATTTCATGAATCTTTTAAATACAAACTGCAACCTTTTTAGACTAGAATTTAAGTTCGATGAGCTTCATTTTCATTTCAAAGCTTCATTTAATAAGAGTATTTTTTTAAATACGAGTATTTGACCTCATCTATTAAAAGTCAAATTTTTCGAGCAATTTTTTTATTCCAATCAAGTTTTGTTGTTTGTTTTTGGGCGACATTTAAATTGAGTGCCCATTTTTATGGCCAAACAAAAAATTGTTGTGCGTTTTTGTGGCATGTTTATGACACTCTCTCTACTCTCCTTCAGTTTTTTCTGCACTTTTCTCTATTCTTTTCCACTATTTTGTTCTATTTTTCATTCTGTTGCTCTATTTTTTGCTCTTTCCTGTTCCTTTTCTGCTCTTTCCAACTCTTCTCTTTTGCGTAATTCATCGACAACGTTATTCTGTCACTTCCACTTCCGTTTGTATGATGATCAACAATTCAAATATTAATGGTTGCATGTCATTATAATGACATCACATAAAAATACAAATAAATGCAGGAGGTAATTTTTTCAATTTTTTATGGAATTACAAATCATTTCATGGCATCATATCATGTGTTTTAATCAAATCATATGTTTTAATCAAATCACAATCATCGATTTCATTTTCATTCTTCTTCTCTTTTAATTTTCTTCAATTCATTTATTTTTTCGTTGTATTCTGCTATTTTTCTGTCCCTGTTCTCTTTACTTTTGATATTTCTGACAAAAATTACTCGGAATGCTGTCAAATCTGGTTGTCAACTCAATTGAACTAAACTCAAGAAGCTGTCAACATTTTTTGACAGCTCCGTGTTTTTTTAAAATTACATTTGAAAAAAAGAAAACAACAACCATTAGACATCATGTTTTTCACATTTATTTTTCCTTTTTCTTAACCTTACTTAATCGTTACAAATTACAACAACGCTACTATAAGAACAACAACAGCAACGAGAGCAGCAGCAGCAGCAACAAATCTTTCTATCTCTCTCTCTCTCTCAAAATTGTTAACGTTTAATAGTTTTACCAACAAAATAACACAACGAAACAAGTGATTTTCCACCGATGTTTTTTTTGTCTCAAAAAGTGTCATCCGTGTTGTTGTTTTTGCCCCTTTCACTTGTCATAATTTTTGACATATTTTTTGACAGCTCAGCAACGTTACTCGTTGCGTTATTCGATTCTTTTTTTGGAATTTGAGTTCTTCTTCTTTCACTCGATGACGACCCTCTTTTTTTCAATGTTGTTGTTATTATAAGTGTTCTTACTTTGTTTGTTTTTTTTCCTTCTTACTGTGGGTTGTTTTTTGTTCTTCGTACTGCGGGTTGTTTTTTTTTTTTTCATACACAGGACATGTTCTTCGGTCCTTCGACACGAAGTTGAAGTTTTTATCTTTATTAAGTTAAATGATTATAAATGTGATTGACGTCATAGATTCAAAGAAGAAAAAGCAGATTATGGATATACATATACACATGTGTGTGTGTGTGAGTGAGTGTGTCTGTGTGTTTAGTAGCATTCAGCCTTGAATATAAGACACAAATAAAAATCAAATCCATCCTTTTTGTGAATTAATCTTTGAGGTATCTTAAAGAAGACGAAGAACAGGAACACGTCGAAGAATAGAAACAAGAAGAAGCAGGGGTAGATAAGAGATCTCGTTCAAAACACAGAAACAATGAACAGAAGTTGATTGAAATTAACGAGGACAGCCTCGTAAAATAATGTTTATTTGGTGTGTGTGTGTGTCTGTGTGTGTGTATCTCCTTCATTAAAATACTTCAAAAGACGTCCTTCCTCTAAAAATCCGACTCATGGTTTAATTATATGTCTCTATAATCTCTAAAATCTGTATAATTTTTGATTGTTGCATTCAAAACTAATCACTCTCTCTCTATCTCTCTCTCTCTCTCTCTTGCAGACAAGGACATTCGTGCGCACATGAATAACGACTTGTATCCTGGCGGCAATGCGGCGAGCTGCGACACTCTGTTGTCCACGCATCAATCAGGCGATCTGGCCTACTTTCAGAAGGAGTCGCCACCCTGTTACACCATCGCCACCGGACTGCCGACCTACGATGAGGCACTGCACCATCACCACCACAACCATCACCAGTCGCATCAACAGCATCATCACCAGGAACACTTCTCGTTCGGCTTGAAATTCATGTATCCCGAGCTGGCAGCCGTGAATCATCCCATTTTTTCGGTCACCAACAACAACAACAACATCAACTCATCATCGAACTGGGAGAAACATGATTTGACCATTAAAAGCAGAGACGATCGCCATCAACAGCAACATCATCACCATCACTACCAACAACAACAACAACAACAACAACAACAACAACTACCAATGAATCTACAAAAGCTTTCAAAATCCACGGCATCCGTTTTGCATGCAGCGCCACCGGCTTACAACGTGTCTGCTGGTGCGGAAGGGTGCTTGGAAGGGGGGCCGTGTGTAAGAGAGACGGAATGCTGCCGTATTGATTTGTCGGAGGCAACAACAATAACATCACCATCAACTGCAACCAACGCTGAGAGCAACAGCATTGAAGAAAATAAGGAAGCTGCTGCTGCTGCTGTGCCTGTTGTTGTTGTCGTGGCGTGATAAGACTTCCGTTAATTTGTCCAACTGAAGTTTTTGCTATTGTTGTTGTTGCTATTGTTGTTTTAAGACATTAATTTTGAAAATTCCTAAAAAAGAAAGGCTCTTTAAATGAAAGACTCCTTGAAGAAATGATTCACACTGAAGTGTGGGAAAGAGATAGCAATAGAGACAGAGAGAGAGAGAGAGAGAGATGTATATTGCAATCAAAAGAGTTCTGTTTAATTCGTTATCTTATTTATAATTTTTGCATATATTTTGTATTCCATTAAATTTGAAAATGAATTCTTTTTATTGTAAAAAATTGTATTATACATTTTTATTTTTCCTATTATTATTCGTTTATTATGCATTTTTTGTTGATGAAGACTGATTATAATTTAAATACTTAGGAGTGTATTTCTGTATACTTTAGGCACTGATTTGATTATATATTAGTATACTTTATTATGTAAATCAAAGTTATTTAAGTTTGTTCTTTGTACAAATTATTCATTTAAGTTTTCCGTTAAGATGTAAAAATAAACAGTATAAATTTTATTAAACACAAATTATATATATTAAAAAAATCTTTAAAAATTCTTAATTCCGTTCTTTCATTTCTACAAAAAAAATTATTTAATTCTTATTTTATTGGGAATCTGAATGTATGAAAGTTGAGAGTGAGTGGTAAGAGAGAAGAACAGAGAACTGCTGGAAGAAGAAGAAGAGCAAAGTAAAATAGGACGAACAAAAATAAAAAAAATTGCAAACTAAAAATATTTAAAAAAAGTCATAAAATTGAAATTCTAAGAAATTGATAAGGTTTCACAAATTATTTTAGTTCATTTAATTTGACTCCATTTTATTTAATTTTTAATTTTTTTTTTTTTATAAATTTTCTTCTATTTAGAATTTTGATAAAATAACTTAAAGCACTGAATGATAGAATGATTTACTGATGAATGGATTTATTGAGGCTGATGTTAAAATAACTACTTAAAAGCATTTATTTATACATTATAAATAATAATAAATAGATTTTATATACGAGTATATTTACTAGTCGGAAGATCAGATGACGTCATACGATGTCCTTCATTCCTAAAATTTCTCAAATACTTGCTAAATAATCGCTCATATTTTTTCTAAAAAGAGAACAAAAACAACAACATTTTTTATAAAAACTTGCTCTTTAAAAGAAAATAGCTTAAAAAAGCTATTTAGCGTATTTATTTACATAAATGATTGAAAAACTATTTAAAGATGAACTAATTAATAGTTAAATAAAATAAAGAACGATACGAAAAACAAATTAAAATACGATCAATCAATCGCATGCTAAATTTAATAATAAACGAAGAAGAGGAAGCATGGCCATGTTAAATGGAACTCATCGCTGCCTGATATTGTATATGATTCTTTACTATTTCACTCGTTGTATATTTGCAAGATCTAACGGTACTTTAAACGGCGTTTTTACAATAGCTGTAATGAAAAAAGCAAATTAATCAAATCACCCGCTAAATTTTGAAGAATTCACAATAAATCAACACAAACAAACAGAATGCAAATCGATGGCGTTTTATTTCAATTTCAATGTCACTTTTCAGCAAAATATAATAATTTTCAGCAGCGTGAATAACGGCAATAAATTTGATTTTTTTTAAAATGCATGGAGCGGTGTAAAGAGTAGCGAGTCGCGAGTAACGAGTGGAGAGGGGTTGCAGCTTTAGTTTGGCGAACAACGAACTGTTCTTTCAGTTGTTGTGTATGTATTATGTTCCACTGTCCTGCTCCACTGTCCTGTTATGTTGATGTTGTTGTTGTTATTTAAATGTTTCTTCTTCTTCCTCTTCCTTTACATGTTGTTGTTTTCTGCATCGTTGGTGTTTCCATAGCGTTATCTGTTTTCGTTGTTGTTCTCTTAATCTTTTTTTTTAAATGTTTAGTTTTTAGTGCAGTTTTTCGCGTCCATTGTTCATAATTATTCACTTTTTTGTCTCCTCTCTTCCCCCTCCCCCCCCTCTCTTTCTATTCTATTTGTCTCTCTCACTCTTTGGGTTTTTTATGGTGGAGCAACACTGGAAAGTTAATTTGATGTGAAAACAAGTGAATGGATGCTGAAAATTAACGCGTTTTCGAGTTAACGCAGTGATAAGCAGTTGCTATGGTGATGGTGTTGATGGTGTTTCTATTGTTGCCTACGTTGTTGTTGTGGTAATGGTAAAAGTATTTGTTGTTGTTGTTGTTGTTGAAGAATAGTTTCTACTACAGTTGAAGTTATAGAGTTGAAGTTTTAGTTGTGGTTTTTCTATGATGAGTTATTCGTTGATTATTTGTTCTTTCTATTAATTTTCTTCTCTTGCTTCCTTTCGAAATCTTTAGAAAGCAGCTGCATTTTGCAGATAAAAATGCAGCTACTCATAGTAAATACACATTTTTTAATTAGTTACCGTTAATAAGTTTCTACAAGTCGCGCTCTCTCTCTCTCACCCTCTCTCCATCTCTTTCTCTTTGCTCATTTTTGACTAGCTTTGGTTCATTTGAAGCTTCTTCCTGCTCCTGTTTTTAGAGCGGCAAAACTTTGTTGAGAGTTCGTTGTCATGATACGGATTCGAATACGGTTCCTGTTCACGGTCGGTTTTACATGTCACACTTCCTGGCACCATTTGTGAGTGTTTGTCTGTCTGTTGGCCTGTCTGTCTATCTGTTGGCCCTTCTTTTGTCAGCGGAAGTGTCACGTTGAAAGTTAACGAAGAAACTTCCACTGTTTTGCTTACGTTTCGCTTGGTTCTTCAAGTCGACTATTTTTGTTGTCGGCTGACTGATGTTGAGACTGATGTTTGTTGTTGTTGTTGTTGTTGTTGTTGTTGTTGTTTTTCAGGATGTATTCATGCACGGTTTAGTTTTAAGGTTTAATAGAAACTAATGTTGTAGAACAGACACTTAAGCTTACGGAAGAAGAAAAACGATGAAGACAGGGGAGAAGAAGGAGAAGACGAAGAAGAAGAACAAGGACAAGAAAAGAGGGAGAAGAAGGGGCCTAAAACGAAGAATGACGTTTTTCCACCGAATACATTCCCATCTCAAGATTATTTTCTCTTTATTCAAAATGCTTAGAATGGAAGAACCCTACAGAAGTTCTAAGAACCTTAAACAAGAGCCTTCATGAATCATTTCGTTGATCATTTGGCCTGAAGTGTGTGCCATAAACTATGTTGCATGTGGTCGATGAGTTAAACCGGAGCGGACGACCTCCGAGTTTCCTCCGATTAAAAGACTTCTTCGCACAACAACAGCAACAAATTTCAAGGCTATAAAATATCATTATAAACGCAGTACTTAGCTACGTCATCGATGGACACTAATTGGATGCATCGCGAAGGTGGTCTTCGACGGACGACGGACGACGGACGATGGGTCTGACTTCGTGACTACTTAAGAACGGCTTCAAACTCAGTTACTCAGCTCGGCTCTAATCTGTCGTATTTTATGCTCTAGTATTCTATGGTCTGGTCTCTGTTCTTCTCACCCTCGCTCTTCTCCTTCCTTCGCTTATCTTCCTTCCTACTCTAGATAAAAACCGCTTTGAGGAAGCCATTAAAATGTTGGTAAAACTGTTGCATCCTCTGCTTGGTGTCTGGCTCACGACTGGGACGTGACTCACACTTGTTGCTGCTGAAGAACTGGCTGACTGGATGCCTGGTGACTGGCGTCTGTCACTGTGAATGCGTGTCGCTGAGAAGCGTTCAGCACGCGATAAGAACCTTCCACTTCCCTTGTCAACCTCTCCTGGTTCGTGACCGACCTTTTGTTTAGCCGAAAGATTAGTTTAGTTCGCTCTTAGCAAATAATATCATCGAATTTTAATTACTTTGATGACAAAATTTGTTCAAATGCGTTTCCGTGTCAGGACGGAGATTAAAAACTCAGAACGCGTTCTGGATCTCAGGTGGACTCGCATCAAGGTGAAGAGAGTGAAAGTGAGAGAGTCAGTGGGGTAGAGGAGAGGAGCGAGAGAGAGAGAGAGAGACAGTAAGAGTCACGCCTTGAGTTAGTTAGTCGATGGTGTTGCTGTTGCTGTTGTTGTTGTTATTGTTTTTCATAATAGCGTGGTTATCCGTCCCGTAAACGAGCACCAACTGCACTTGGCTCTGAGGCAGTCGCTAGTCGGCGATCGGTGAATCCCTTTGATAAGCAATGAAAGGCTCTCGTGTTGATGTTTATTTGAGGTCGCCGACTCCGACTCTGACTCTGATAAACTTGAGTTTATTTGCTCACAGTCAACAACACGCGTCGATCGTGGCACTGTTTTTGAAGACCGTTATTTGTATGTTTTCTGAGATATGATAGGAGCACCGCACCAACCACTGAGCACATAACGGAAAGCAGTGCGAGTTACATAAGTTGGGGGTACGTTCAGTGGTGCATTTCAGGTGTCAAATTTTTATGGTTTTTTGTTGAATCGCTTTATATTACATCACTCTCTCCATGCATGCTGCACACTGCTTTGTTGTGTTTGTGTCTCTTCTGAGCATCGACATCTTCACCTCGAAACCGTCTTCGAAACTCAATTAACTGTGCCAAGAGTCGTGCATAATTTTGCGACTCACGAGCCGACGGACTTTTCTAATCAATACAGCCGCAGGATGCCAAAATGTCCAAAGGACTTGCAAACTAAGAAACAACAGTAAAAAGGAGCCGAATTTTAGTACGAATTCCTAGGAATTTCTGAAGATCATCGCCTGCTGGTCCTGATTTACTATCATTGTTCTTTGCACTCTCCGCTCCTTGAGCACTCCGAGAGTAGACAGAAAACTGATTGAGTTCTCAAAGATTTTTTCTTGCCGTCTCACGATTCTTTCACGCTGCTGCTGCTGCTCCTGCTGCGGCTGCTGCTCAGTCGTGACGGAGTGCGATGCGCTTCACCGCATGCTGCATTTGGTGCACGTGGTGGGGGGTTTCGTACCCTCCAAAGGGTCTCCGTTTCGCTTCGTCCTCCTGACGGATGTTTTTTGTTCTTTTTTCGGTTCTCGGGGATTCTTTTCTCAGTGAAATTGAAATCTCATGGTAAATAATGAAGCCATCATCAGGAAGTCTTGCATCCCCTGCAGAGCTGAAGCAGACTCAAGCTAAACGAAGTGCATCAACAGGATATCATTTTTGGGCATCTTCTTCTCTTCACTTTAGTAGTTGAGCGCTCCGAAGAGACGAAGACACACACACACACACAGACAGACATCACATGAACCAATACATTCCAATGAACCATACATTATTTTGAAAGAGTACTCAAAACTGATCTGATCGAGAACTGAGTACCAGTTCCAGTACCAGTTCCAGTCCCATCCGAGTCTCAGTTTTGCTTTGAACACCATGAATGAATGACGGGATGTACGAATGTCCTTGAGTCGGTGCACGTCTCCGTGGTTTCTTTCTGAAGATTTGTTTTCTTAGGTTTTATTACTGTGTTTCTTATTTACTTCTCTGTTCATGTTTAAACACTTTCTTTTTCGCGTGGAAAATTCTTCATCATCCTTCCATTCGAAGTTGAAGGAAGTCCTTCAAGGAACAACAACTACAATCTATACCGTTCCTTCATTATGCCGACGGTTCTGCGTTGTTGTTGTTGTCCTGTTGTACGGGAGACCCGAGCAAGCGTTGACATTGAAGTGACTTCAGATGCTTCGAGTACATCGATTTCCAGATTCATGCGTTTTTTCATTTCTTTTTGGTTTCTCTGTTTTTTTCGTTTTTCTTGTGGGTTGTTTTCTTGTTATTAAAAACTTAACCACTTAAAACACTTGAAAAAGAATTCATTTAAATGAGATGACAGGAAACGGTTATAATTTGTTACGAGAACGTTTCCTTAATTTTTAGTGTTTCCTTTAAGTCAAAAAATTATCCACTTTAACAGAAACAAATTGAAATCAAATTAAAGCGGTTCGTATCTCATCAAACATCCATCATTTCCTTAATAATGTTACGTAACTTTATTATATACATATGTACATACTCTGCTTTATTATATACCCTGCTTTATTATGTATTTACTTTGGCTTTCGTTGCAACGGCTGCTTTTTTAAGGTGACCATAAATCGCAGAAGTCGATAACGTTTCCATGGAGGAATCTTTCGCCGAGTACAGAAACCCAGAAACCATAATAAAGTGTGTATTGAGCCCCTTTTTTTATTTCTGTGCGATTATTTCACGCGATCGAAATTCGGTTTGTTTGTTTATGAAGCTGTTTCTTAATCGTTTCTTGTTATCTTGAGTTCAGGTGCAAAAAATGTTGGTGTACCATATTTTTTGAAGGTTTTCATTTAAAAATAATCCGTTGAGTAACATTGATAAACGAAGCTGATGAGATGACTGCGATGATGTCGTAACCGATTGGACACATCGGTAAAACGTAACGAGAGAACGTAACGAAAGAACGTAAGAGAAAGCGTTTTATTGGCATTCAGGTGAGTTGAAGAGCGATAATCAGCCTCTCAGTGGCTCTCTTTAAATCACGGCTTCATTTGCTTGGTGCGATTATCACCCGAGATTCGAGTTGAAGTGTTGAAACTGTCAACTGTTCCACTTCTACTATTGACTGTTGTCTCTTGCGTTGTGTTGTGTTGTTGTATAACGTTTAATTGTTTATCTCTTAAGTGTTTAATCATTAAAGTAAAAAAGAACCGTGTCGCAATTCAGGAGTATTAACAAAGTTCAAATATTGCAAAATATTGAGAGAGTTTCATTGGAGTTGTTTTAAGAGAAGAAAACAGTTATTCTTGGTGCCTCTCGTTGGCAGTGTTCTCTGCAAACCTGAAGAAGAGTGGAGCTCTGAATGCCTGCCGGATACCGCGATACGGTACGGTGGCGGTCGCGGCAGTGTCCGGTATCCGGTACCAACACAACACGTCATTGATGACATGCGAGAGGCACAGAGAATGCAGTAGCTTAACCCGGAGTGGAGACAGACTGCTACCGGCCACAGATTCCATTCGGCTCTTTCTCACGCTCCTCTCTTTCCCCCTCCGAACGCCTTCTTCTATGAACAACGTTCTACGTTTGAGTTGACTGACTGGCTGACTGAGTGCTTGCTTCTTCTTCTTGCACTTCTTTTCTGGGTAACTTTCTAAGCTTCGACACTAATTAAGCGTGCAAGAAAAGTGCTGTCGACGTACTCAACAGCGCGTCATTGCATAAACTCACGTAGCCGCGGCTATAAACACACACACACACACACACATACATAAGTACGTGTGCAAATAAAAGGCCGCTCATAGTTTGTGTGTGCGTATGGTTTGCCATTTTCGGTTTGACCTAATTTCTACTTTTGCCAAATGGCAAAAACAATAACAACAACAATAATCACAACAACAGCAGCAGCCAAGTTGACCAAAACGAATGTAAACCAAAATATAACACAAAAAAAACTCCATCCAGACATCGAATTAAAACTTGTTTAATTCATATTCGAGTTTAAGCGACGAGTTTTTTGTTTTTTTTGAACTTTTTTTGTTTGTCTTTCTTTTTTCTCTTTCTAACAGTTAGTATATCGCGGTGTCTGTTCAACGCAGACTGACTGTGCCACGACTGAGCCGCGGCAGAGCCAACAGCTGTTTGTTGCCGTTCTTTCTTTTCTTTTACTTTGATGAGAGTGCTTTGCTCAACGAGTACTCGCTTGTGTGCATGTTGTTGTTTGTTTGTTTGTGTCTTTATGTTCAAAACAACTGTTTGCAGTGCTGGGGCAGAGACGTTGCTGGAGCCAGCAGCAGAGGCAGAAGCAACAACAATGGCGATAGCAAAGCTTCCATCATTTGACTTGCATCATTGGAACTAACTTTGTTGAATTCGATGGTGTTTGTTGTTGTCTTTGTTGTTATTGTTTCTATTATTATTAGCGTTGTTGTTGTTTTCTTAACTGGTTTTTCAACTTTTTTCACACTCAATAAAGCCGATTGTAACCGAATCTTTCCGTTTTTTTTACCTTTTTATACCCTACACACGAAGTGAATAGGGTATATTCACTTACTGCTTCCGTTTGTAACGCATTAAAGGAGGCGTGACAGGTACAGAAAAGTATATATATTCTTGATCAGCGTGACCTCCTGAGTCGATTTAACCATGTCCGTCCGTCTGTCTGTCTGTCTGTCTGTCTGTCCGTCTGTCCGTCTGTGGAAATCACGATTCCAAGAGAACGAATAGAGATATTTTCATAAAATTTGGCATGAATATTGTCTATCATCAGAAACTCATTGGTTTTGAAAATGGGCAAAATCGGACCATTACCACCCCTACTTTTTATAGTGAATATAAATTCATCCATGCTTATAGCTCAATTTCCCAGCTTGTAGAACGAATTTGCGGTTGAAATTTTGTCCAAAAGTCCACTGTCTCTGACGAAAACATATAACCAAAAATGGGCGTGGTCCGCCCAATATTTAAATAAAAGTCGATTACAGGAGCACAAATAGAGATATCTTAATCAAATTTGGCACGAATATTGCTTAACATTATAAAGTGATTGGTATTGAAAATGGGCAAAATCGGACCATTGCCACGCCTACTTTTTATAGTAAATATAAATTAATCCATGCTTATTGATCAACTTGTAGAACGAATTTGCGGTTGAAATTTTGCCCAGAAGTCCACTGTCCCTGACCAAAACAGATAAAAAAAAATGGACGTGGTCCGCCTACTAATTAAATAAAACTCGATTACAAGAGAACGAATAGATATTTTCATAAAATTTGCCACGAAGATTGTCTTTCATCACAGGCTATTTGAGATTGAAAGCGAAAAAAATTAGACCATTGCCACGCCTAATTTTTAAGTACAAGTGTGTAGGGTATATGAACTTCGGCCAGGCCGAAGTTAACACTCTTTCTGGTTTTTGTTTAATTTTTTATAAATACTATTTGTTTGTTTAGTGGTTGTTTGTGGTTGTTGTTGCAGCTTTAGTTGTTGGTTAACTAAATCGCGTTGTGGTTTTCGGCAACAACAAAGACAACCACAACTACAGCAATCTATCGATCTATGGATATATCGATCTATTTATGTGGTGTATGTTTGTATCGTTCTTTAGTAAAATATTTTTATTGTTTCTCATGATTTCTCAATTATTTGCGGTTAAAATGTGCAAATAAAATGAATCGAAAGCGTTTTTATTTGTTATGGATTTTAATTGGAGAGTTAAAAAGTTTACATCAGGTTTTTTTTGTGAGAGGAAAAAACAAAAATAGTAGTTCGATTTTAATTATTGTGAAATTAATATTATAAATGTTGTTGTTGTTTTTGTGGCTCTTACTATTTAGCAAGAAATGTTGAATAACAGTACTTCTCACTACAGGCGACGTCCCTCGCATAGCACGACGGTATTCGAAGTACCCGAGCTCTCGAATGGCACAAAAGCCGAGTTACACGAATCGGCGAATTATTAGTGCTAAAAGTGAACCCGATCGCTCGGTGCATTCGCTGGAATTCGTGGATATCATCGACTTACAAGGAAAGCCGACGGCTTGCATTGTGTATTAATAACGTGATGGATAATTTAGGTTATCTGAGGCATGTCGTGTGTTCAGAGGCTCGGATGACGCGGCTGCGAATGAAACGAACACCTTGGCCACCGAGGGTGCTATTCGAGGAACACTCGCTGAGCTGTGATCAAACCTGCAGCCAGTTGATGCCCCATTTTAATGCCCTCTTTAAGGGCATTATGCCCCATCTTTTCAACTGCTTTTCGTTTTGACCAACCAAGCAACGTAATCGAAAAGAGCAATAAAGTTGCATGGATGTTTATACATATAAACATACGCTTTTTTTTCCTTGTGCTCTCCTAGCTGAAGAAAATTACAACTTTTTACAGTTTTCTATACTCTATTCGCCCCTCCACCCCCATACCCTCTCACTCACTCTCTCTCTTTCTCCCTTCTTTCTCTTTGTTCAGTTTCATCGCCGCCTTTCATGGTATAAAACAAACCTTCAGTGTCTCAATCAAGTAATAGATCATTCGAATGGAGGAGGTTGTTGAAAAAGCAACAACAACTACAGCAACAGCAACAGCAAAACAAACTGACTTTTAAGGTAAACATTGGATTTTGTTGGTCTTCGATTGTTTGCTTCAGCTGCAGTGGATCTCAAAAACAAATTGAAATCAACAAGAACCCATTTAAAGTAACAACAACAACAAACAACCAACAACAACAACGACGGTATGAGGCACGAACACACAAGATACTCATGATACTCATTCTAAAAACCATCCACATCAATTAACTCAGTAAATCATGCAAATAAACACAACGAACAGGTTGTCAAACGTCAGTCTCCGCGTGCTCTCTCGCTCTCGCTCCCTCTCATTTGATACTCAAGAGCGCCCCCTCCTCTAACATGTCAACATCAACGGTATCGGAACCGCGGGGCAGATGCATCAGATAAGGAAACCCTTCGACGACGTGGTTTCGTTCGTTGTCCGTCTGGCGGCGACCTGACTCCATCCTTGCTTCTCTCCCTTACTTATTGCCTGTCTGTCTGTCTGTCCGTCTCTCTGTCTGTCTGTCTGTCTGTCCGTATGCTTGCCTTATCTCTGGTCTTGTCAGAGTTTTGTTGACACAACGATTCGACAAGCGTACCCAATCTTTTAATCGATTTTAATAATCGAAACGCAAGGAAATTCGAAGAAACGAGGGGGGGGGGACACTATTTCAATGTTTAACTTCTAGCATAAGAAGTCATTTCGTCTTGAATTCCGTGTGGGTCCTTTAATTTTAAAGGGTGATGGAGCGACTTTAAGAGGTTATAAAGTCCCTCCAGAGATGTTTGAATCCTTGAAAGAGGAGACGAAATACTCCACTTAATATATCCTCATTTGTCTCAGGCCCCCATTCTTTGTGATAAGTAACACTTTTCCCGTCCATTCTCCCTCACAACCCCCTCCTTTCGCAGAACTACCATGTGATGTACTTCGTGGTTACTCAAAGAAACAATCATGAGTTTCTTTGAGTTCTCTATGATTCTTTGTGATTTTTCGTTACCCTCAATTTAACTCGCCCCCTCCGATAGATCGATCGATTCTATGCGATAAGCATCCCCCTCCCCCTCGCCGCCCTCCACCATCAACCACTTGGATCTCCGTATCACGCCAACTTCTTTAACCTCAAGCTTATTCGCTCTTCAAAACTCCTCTTCACTTCGGTCATTCTTCATTTCTTTCTCTCCTCTCTTTCTCTCCTCTCTCTCTCACTCACTCCCCTCTCTGTAAGCATTTGTAAGTTCTTCTTCGACAAAGCGTCTTAAATCGTTGATCGAGTGTCATCAAAAAAGGTGTTTTCAAAATACCACCGGAGTGTAAGGTTTCTTGTTCTGTTTTTCTGCTTCTTCTTCTTCTTCTTCTTCTTCTTCTTCGTCAGTTTAATGTTCTTCGAGTGACGCATTCTACTATCTTGAATAACTCATAAAATGCACTTGTCTCATCGAACCAGAACCATCATCGGATCCAGAAATAATTATGACACAGAACAGAAGGGGAAACAGAACAAAACAGAGAACTATTATAATTATCCATGTTCGTCTGTATGTCTGTCTGTCTGTCTATCGGTCTATCGGTCTGTCTGGCTGTGTGTGTGTGCGTTTTCGTATGTTCTCCGTAATTGCAGTCGTGACCTCGTCTATCGAAACGTAACCCATAATTTGAAGGTGTTTCTTGCTCTATGCTTCGTTTCGTGAATTTCCCAGGCTCACGGGCTTTCGAATCATTTTCCTTATTCTACTTCCTCTTCCTCTTCTTCTTCTTCTTCTTCTTCTTCTTATTGCTCTTTAATGATAATAAAAGAAATGACAAATGCTTCACCTCACCACATGCGAGAAATGTGACCTCTTCGAAATGCTTTTCTGGCTTCTTTGTGGATTTTTCTCGGGAACCCTCTCAGCGGTTGGTACCTCGTATAGAAGGGGGTCGTCATGTCCCACAATAGTAATAATTATATTAATAGTAATACCAACAACTACAATAAAGCAGAGTGAGGCGCCTAAGAAGTCCCTTCATAGCGTTGGCTTCAATCACTGAATTTCAATTCTATTCGAATTCCGTTAATAGATTTTATTTGAATATCTTCAAAAGCGTTCGATTCCTTTAAAACTCCTTAAAAGTGTCCTTTCAACTTTTAGAAATCACGAGTTTCTGTTAAAACCGCACTTTAAAATGTATTTCAACCCGCTTAAAAACATGTGAAACTCTGTTAGGGTCGAAAAGGATAAACTCCTTCTTGATTATCTGATCTTATATGCATCATTAAAGTATATCACGTGTGTACATACATTAATTTATATCCATTTTATATGATCTACGGTCTCCTGGGATTCCTGGAAGGCTGTCAAGTCGTCCAGAGATAATAACAATAATAAAATAATCCCCATAATCGAAATGCGTTTTCAATCCTTTCACATCTCATTGATACTTCATTAATACAAGAAGGAGAAGAAGGAAAGAATGAAAAGAAAGGCTGACAAGTCTTCAAGATCTGGCTGAAGATAATCTTCTATGATTCTATGATTTATTTATATGTATGTTTTAGCAAAGAGCGAAAAAGGATTTTGAAATCGTTTTTTGAGAACTCTTCTCGCAGCGAAAGATTTTATCTTAAATACAAATGAACTCAGTTTTTGAAGGAAAAAAACAACACAATAATGAATGATTAATGAATAAATGAATAAATGAATGAGTGAATGAACGATGTACCTGATGATGAGGATGTTAAAAGATGGATATGTCCTGGTGATAACAAAGAAAGGATGCTGAAGGATCATGAGATAAATTTACCAAATGACTGCATGTGTGCACTTTCATCCGCTCCCTGCGATTCTCCTCCTTCTTCTCTTTGCCGCAAAAAAAATAAATCTTCTACCGTCTTTTTTCTGTCATTGAAGTGTCTTTACGAAATAAGATATCCTTCGAGGAAGAAGAAACTTTAAACCATGTCATCAGCACGGATTGTCAGGGTCTCTCCATGGCCCTCCATCTCCGTCGCTGTCTCTGTCGCCGTCTCTCTCTCTCTCTCTCTCTCTCTCTCTCTCTCTCTCTCTCTCTCTCTCTCTCTCTCTCTCTCTGACAAAAGTGTCGTCTTCATCTTCACCGTAGATGGATCTAAAAATACCTTCAGAAAAGACACAAACAATGAAATAAACGAAACATGTGCGTTTTTTTACGCCAATTATTTCTCATAATTTTAGGCATTGTTTCTCTCCTACAACAAAAGCAACAACAACAACAACAACAATAACAACAATGCCTTCAAATGACAACAACAACAAAAACAACAGACGAAAGCATGGAAACTCGGTGAAATTGTTATCGGAAGAATGGAATCATTTCATGCTTAAGCAGCGGAGGCTTTGCGGGGCCTCAGCATAGTGTTCATAATGGGCCAAATGAGAATAGAAAAAAAAAGGAAAATTGATTGCTTTGTGTCTGAGAGAGAGGATTTACAACAGTAGAGAAGAAACTCGACGACTACGTGAAGCAAAACAGACCGGCAAATGAACAGCAGAACAACAGACACGATCAGAGTCACACAACAACCCGAAAAACAGCAGAGGAAACAAACTTGGACAACAGCAAACATTTGAAAGCAGGCTGAGGCGCAGGCTGAGGCGCAGGCTGCGACGCACAGGTAGAGCGTGAGACACAAACAGAGAGAGAGAGAGAGCGAGAGAGAGAGAGAGAGAGAGAGAGAGAGAGGGAGAGAGTGCAATCAGCTGTTGAAGTGAATCCATCGGAATCTGCTACAATTTGTTAAGAGAGAGGGCCTCAACGCTAATGCAACTCAATGAAAGGCCGACAGTCGGGGAAAGTGAGAGAGCGAGAGAGACAGAGAGAGAGAGAGAGGGAGGCACACTGCGGCCTCCTCAAGATCGTAGCTTAGATCTTGCGGTGCGTTTCACTGAGTGTGTGTTCTCCGTTGTAAACACTATCTTTGAGACACTCAGCTACGGTGACTACGGTGAATACGGATTCAGTGCATTTCGATAAAGCGTATCGTTTGGACGTGTTTGTTCCCGATCAGTAACTGAAAATCACAATAAGGAAATCCATTGACACGATCACCGCGCTATACGAGTCCTGCTCCAGAAAAAGAAAAACACTCTTTCCAGTTAGAATCCTTTCCGCGAACTTGTGAAGCGACTCAACTTCATTATCGTCATCAATTATGGCCGACCTAAGCGCCGACTTTCCACAAGATTCGCAGCTCGATAAATACGATGAGCAAATGCTTGAGAATGGCCAAGGCTTGGCGGCTTCTGAGCCCTCCATGGCACTGAGTGGCAGCGACATTCTGCACAAGCTGAGCTTCTCGCTCCTGAACTCGTTGCAGCAGCCGGCGGCGGCCAAGCAGGCCCAGCAGGGCCCGATCATGGAGATGGTCACCGAAGCCATCGCCACGACTCAGATGGACTTCGACGTTATGCCGAACCACGTCGTCATCGACTCCTCGACCTTCGGCGGCATGGACGAGATGCAGAAGCAGCTGCAGTACGACAAGTTAATGAACGAGGTGTGGATCGGCGTCGTCTTCACGCTGATCATGATCTCGCTGGTGTTCTGCGTCTGCTCGTGCTTCCTGTACCATCAGTTCAGGACCTGGAAGAAGAATTGTAAGTAGCCAAGCTGTCAATGCGACCGGCTATCAAGCGGTCACTGAAACGTGGTTGTCACTTCAAAGATCAATGACAAGAACGCAATCGCGACGTTTCAGTGTGTATTAAAGTTGTTAAAACTATGAAAAAAGGCGCGTTTTTAGTGGTTCATTTGAATGGATTAAGTAAAAGATTAATTAATTAATTCAAGTCA
Source organism: Myopa testacea (assembly GCA_949629155.1). NCBI lineage: Eukaryota > Metazoa > Arthropoda > Insecta > Diptera > Conopidae > Myopa > Myopa testacea. The sequence continues at coordinate 8,295,501 of OX451348.1, read as the reverse complement.
AAAATCATTCATTCTAATTTTAATTTATCGTAGTTTAATCTGTCGCATTTCAGTTTATCGAATTTCAGTTTATCGTAGTTTAATTTATATAATTTATTTACCGAATCTTAATCTTAGTTTTGTAATTTAATGTAATTGAATTCTAATTCCACTTTTAATTCGAATTTAATTCAGTTCGGTGTTAATTTAATCCAGAAAATCCAATTAATTTCCGTGAATTCAGGGAAAATAATGAAATAAATTGAAAAGTTAAGAAATTTCAAGTGTTCTTCAAATTTTAAGTAGTTTCATTCGACATGAGTTCATTTTCATTTTCGTAGAAACGATTAAATTATTGATATATTGTACAATTAATATGTTTGCTTTATCTGCCTGATCGTGTTACCCACTTTTGTAGATCGATTATAGTGGACTCATTATGCGACATTTCATTTAACTGGGCGCGGATATCGAATCCGCTCCTTTGTTGCCGTTATTTTGAGTGACGGCCGTCGAAAGTTCATTACGATTATTCGATTGGCTTGCATTCGATATTCTGTCAGTGCAATCGTTCTGCGTCGATGGTCTTGAAATTAAAAATAACTCTTTGATCTGTTATTCGTCCGTTTTGCATACGCTTTTGTTGTATTTCGTATATGCACGTACTCGCATCTGACATTTGAACATCGCGCGGTCGCTTAACGTAAGTTTTGCATCGTTTGTTTATTTAATTATTAATTTTTTGTGCCGATTTATGTGCCAAAGATGAGAGCATCGAGTGTAGCATGCGGCGCGAAAGTTCAAGCACTATTTTCACCTGCACTTAACATTAAAAATCCGTGGAAGAGGGGCGGGGGGGGGGGGGGGGGGGAGGGGGTGCCTAGAAACCATCCAAAAAGAATGTGGAAGCATATTTATTGTATGAACTATTATACTAAGCATTTGAATGTAGTTTCTACAAATAATTTATTAATTATTATTGTTTGTATCTTTGTAGTTAATGCAACCGCAGTACGGGCACAAGCTGGAGACCTCGAAGCGATGAAACTGAACCCCGACTATCCCGAGGATCCGGTGCCGAGCTACACGCTGGTCTCTGGGCTGCCATCCTATGATGCGGCTTTGGAGCTGCTACACAAGAATCCAAACGGATGCGTCTTTGTCTATCCCACGGTGTTCAGTGTGTTCAACAAGCAAGGAATATCGTGCAATGATTTAGCTGAGCTTATGACTACGCCACCACTAGCAGCAGCAGCAATAACAGCAGCAACATTCGGAGTACAACAACAGCAGCATCAGCCGATTTATGAAACACATCGCTCGTTGATGGCTGCGGAAAGAGCTGTCAGAAGTTTTTCCCCATACGATGGCAGCATCATCAATGAGAACAACAGCAATGAGAACAACAACAATGAGAATCACAGCAATGAGACTAACAACAATGAGACTAGCGTCAACGGCAACATCAAAACCAATGACAACATCACCAGCAACATCAATACTAATGACAGCAACATACCGCGTTATGCTGATGCAGCAACCACAACTGCAACCCTGGCACCACCACCACCACCACCAACAACAACAATCAACATGATTCTCTCAGAGCAGTGTAACCCATCCGATTTGGCAACCGTCGAGGAGGTCGGCGCTGCTGCATCAACCAGGACAACCACCAAACCGTTCCGTGTCGCTCCTACGTACCCAGTGTTGCAAATAGTTCACAGTTACGAAGAAGCTGAAGCTTTGCTCGTCGCCAGCGACGTGCGTTTCTAAGCGCTCTCAGCCCCGTTCGCCGTTTCGCTGCTTTTACGTGTCTCGCCGTCGATGACACTTGCTCTCTCCTTCTCTCGCAGATGCACGATTGTGTCTGTGTTGAAAAAATCATTGTGATATTTAAGCTGTTTTGTTGTTGTTGAAGAAGTTGTTTCAAAGACATTTCCTTGAGTCGAAGTCCTCGCCTTCGTCCTTCGTCATCGCCGCTCGCTATCGTCCGATCTACGGCTGTGATTTTAAACACTTTAATTTATTTATTATTGTTATTATTAATATGTTAGTCTTTTTGTTTTTTCTTCTTTCGTTACTTACTAATCCACTTGCGTTTCATTCCAAATGACGTCAATACAATTTGTACACCCCATTGCCACCCTCGCCCCTCCAACATGACCCCTATAATGACCTACACTTTACCTACCGCCCTCCCCCCCCCCCCCCCCCCCCTCCCCCCGACGCGTTCAGTGTTAACCAGTTTTACATTTATTTATAGTAGCTCATAGATGATAGCAATTATGTCAATTATTTGTAGTTAGTAGTTCAGTAAGTAGTTTAATTATTATTTATGCGTTAGAGCAAATATTATGAAATCATTAAAAGGGAAAAAAAATTAAAAAGTGGCTTTTTATTTCCATGGGAGCGAAGAGAATAATGGACCGAAGACTAAAAGTGAATCGGATTGATCACGGTTTCAGATACGCGGCAACAAATTCAATATGTGGCTGTATATATTACAATATATGTATACGCCACTCGTAATCCGCCTACTCTTGCCTAATATGCTCTGAATAAAGACGTCTTTGTTTACCCTGTCAAAAGGATTCGCTTCAGTGATCGATCTGATCCTGTTCCTGATATGAAATACTCTAGAAATCTAGTATCCTAACATATATAAGGATAAAGTGTTATGTGTGGAAATGGGCGAGGTCCGCCTACTTTCGGCTTGTATGTTCTAAACACAGACCTCTTCTAAACAAAGAACACCCATAAAAGGTGTAATTTTAGTGACGGAACTGATCTTCGATCGATGTTACATATTTTTATTAATTTGAGTGGGCGTGGTGCGCCTACATTTGCACAGCGGACACTCCCTAAATAACCACATGATATGGCGAATGAATAAAAGAATGCTGATCACTGAACATGGTTTGGCTTCCGATAGTGATCGCGAATCGGAGTGATCTTGCTTGTAGTGGGAACGATTTGCTTCTTCTTCTTCTTCGTTCCTTCTTCTGCTCTCCACTGTTTTCTGTTCTCCTGCCAATCGTTCCTTTCTCTCTTCCATTCTTTCATTCCACGTTCATTTAATCGCGTCCTCGATTTGCTCTTCTTCGTCATTTTCGCCCAATCGTGGTTGTTGGTGCTTTTGTTGTTTTAATTATTATTATTGTAATTATTTTGTATTCATTTAAAAATATTAACTTTATACTATATACTATACATTTTGCATATAATATACTATATACATACATATTTTCGAATTATGTTTCGATGTAATTCCAAAAATACTTTAATTTATTTTTTCATTAATCTTGGTTGCTGGTTTTCTTTTATTTTTTTAATATAAAGTTAATGAATTTCCGCAATTTAAGTTTTAATTGTTTTTTTTTTTCTACTACGTGGAAGTTTTTTGTTGGTTTTTTTGCTAATTATTATATTGTTTTTATTCGCCTTTTTATTCGTCTTTAGATTGTGTTAATTTTTTGTTCAATTGTTTACAATTTTACTATCACCAAATCAAAACAATGACAACAACAACAATAAAAAAACCTCAAAACTTCAGAAGCAGTAACAGAAAACAATAAAATAACAACAACAACAACAACAAAGACGTAAACAAAAACAATAAAATTATTGAAATCATATTTTATTGATGTACCATTAAAAGTGTAATAAATTAAATAAAATTGTCAGCGGCTGAATTGAAACCATTACAAGCGATTAACAACAACAACAACACGTCCTCAGCGGCATTGATAAGCGTTGTTGTTGTTACTTCGAATTCATGGTTAGTGTTGTGATGAAGTGACCTCAAAAACCGGTTACTTACCAAAACATTTAAGATAAGGAAAGAAATTAAAAAAAATTAAAAGCTCTCTGAAAGCGTCAAAATCTACTGCCAGCCATGAACCATTCACAATGGAACTACTTTATACTACTTTATACTACTCCGGATGCTTGATTTTGGCTGAAAATTAAATCATGAAATCAAAATCAACCACAATCAATGCTCAGCGAATTTATTTAAAGCAACTTCGCCAAGATTCTAAAAGAACCGTAAAAAGCGGTTGTTTAATAAGTAGTGGTTATTTTTTCTAACTGAGGTTTTATTTGGAGGAATCCAAACCAAAGTGAGTACTCGGTATCTCGGTGTACTTAAGAGCATTCGTTACAAACCAGAGTTCACATGATTTTTGTCTCTCTAAAAACTCTATAAACTGATTATGCTCACATTCAACTGTAGCAATTCACACACATCATAATGACAACAACAATAACAACTTAAAAAAACAACAACAACAACAATTAAAACAACTAAAAATAAATAAAAACAGAACTGAATTCATTTTTAGTAAAATGTCAAGAGCAGAAAATTTAATATTTTTTCTGCCGGTGACAACTTCGATTGGATTATAAAAGTATTAAATTTAGTGATACGGTTTTTCAGGAAAAACAAAAAAAAAAAAACAATACAATCAAATAAACTATCGATTAGAAATGCAAACGTATATAAAAATATTTAATTATTATTATTATTACTATGATTATCATTAATCGATAGTTCATCAATAGAAATGAGGACGAATTACAGTACATTACAAAGAAGTTAACCCGAAAGAAACTAACAGCAACCAACAACAACACTTATGAAGCAACAGAAATTTCTGTCCTGATGACATTTCTTTCAGTTACTGAGTTATGAGCAAAAAATGAGGGAATTCAAAGCAATTTTTGGGGTTGTTGTTGCTGTTGCTTGTTTGTCTATTTTGGGTTATCTGATGATAATAAGCTGTCATTAAAGAGAATGACGATTAAATTAAATGAAGCAAGAGACCAGATCAGACTACAGACCAGACCAGCGACCAGACCAGAGATCAGACCAGATCACGTGCGTCAAAAGATCACAAAAATTAAGCTGCCAACAAATTAGAAGCAACTGCAAAAAAGAATCACAACATCTAAGGTTATAATAATGATAATAAAAGAGTCATTAAACCAGTCATGAAAAACAGAAGGAAAACACTGCAGGAACAAAGCAGAAACAAAGAAAAGTAGATAAGGAACCAAGATAAGATTTTTTTTAAACTGAAAACATATGCACACGGATTGGTTTCAGCAAAAACTGTTATCAGCAGCGGCGAAGCAAACCACACGCTACGCCGCAACAGCGACCGATGAAGTGCAAGCAGCCGGTTCTCTGAAAGCAGACCGCAAGGAGCACCACCACCACGCGACGTCGTCGCCATCCTCCTCTTCAAATCACATAAATTCTTTATTTCATTACATGAATGTTTTTATAAGTTTGTTATTTATTTGCTTTTGTATTTTATTGTTTATCTGTTATATGTTAAAAACGTGAATCAACAATGGGAAATAGAAAGACAACAACAAGAGAGCAACGCGGAAAGTATGAGAACAGACACACGCTGCTTGGAAGAAAGAACAGAGACCACAACAATAACAATAACAGTAACATTATCAAGCGTGGCAGCTTGATACAAGAATATCAAGCAGAAGCAGCTCCATAAACAGCAGTATTAGAAACAGAAGTAGCGCCATAAGCAGCAGCAGCGCCAGCGGTAGCAGAAACCGCAGTAAAAACGTCAACATCAACAGCAGCAGCAGCAGCAGAAGCAGAGCTCATTGAAAAAAAGCGAAACACTGAACTTGACACTGGAACTTTAAGTAAATAAAGAAATTATAAGTTTTCACAACCATGGTTAACAAGAATGGCAAGTTAACAATAATAAATAAAACACAATGCAATTCAGTGAATATTTTTTAGCGATGCAATCATTTCTCCGAGCAGCGCAGCGGCAGTGGCCTCTGCAGAATCAGTGTTCGTGGCTGATAAAATAACGAATTCACTTCAGATTAAATGGCCAAATGTAAGGATTAACAGAATTCTAAATTCGTCAATTGTCATGTTTCCAAAAATAAATCCTAAGCAAGTACAACAAATCGTCGTCAATCGAGCAAAAACTAAACAACAACAACAACAACACACACACAAATAGGTTTATTTTCCAGTCTAGAGCAAAAAAAAAAAACGCAAAAGCCGATAAAAATAAATACACATTAAAACTGAGCTTAAAAGTGTAATTAAATTAATGATTAACTCTCAACGATGAAACAATAATTTATGACTTCATTTTTTTCTCTTATTTAATGAGCTTATAAAACGTTACTGAAGACGGACAAAATGCGAGCTCCGAGAGACACGCGCCTCGGATGTGAAGTGGAATTAATTTCATTCTAAGTTCTTAACGAAAAAAGAGACAATATTTTCATAAAAACACATGAAACGGGACTCGTAAATGCAATCACACGTCATTTTAAGCACCTGCGATTTCTACTGAGGACTCTGTCTGCGTTTAAATGTTGTTTTGTATTAAAAACAATCCTTAAAATAGTTTAAAAAACTTTTTACCCGTCTTCTCTTTCCTTAGCTGTAAATTAATGAATGAACTATTTTTAGATCCGCAAAGATAATTAAAAGAATAAATTAATCACTGGCTAATCTCTTTAAAATTTTATTGTATTGCATTGTGTACCCTACACTTCTAGGGGGCGGAGAGGGGGGAGAGGGTCCCCAGCAAATTCACTTACGGTCTCATCTCCATCTCATCTAAGTCGATATTTTTTTGGGCCCCGTCTTTGGCTCGTGTTTTCCCAGACACTCGATTAGACTCTGTTCCTAACTCATTGTTTCTCGTCGTTGTCTTCTTCTTCTTCTTCTTAGCGGAAAATATTCAAAATATTTATAAGCGTCTACTGCAAAAAAGACAGAAAGAAAGACCGATTAAAATCGACAAAAAGACAACAGAACACCATCAACAAAGAAACAAAAAACTTGTTCTGACCGCGCGTTCAAATAATGTCACGAATGTTCGGGCGAAGCAAGAGAATTACTCTAGGCGAACAACAACAACAGCAACAACAACAGCGCCGGCAGATGCAGCAATCTTCGAAACCGGTTTTAATAACCAACTTATCTGAATTTCGTTGATTCGTGGATTGTATCGGAAACAAATATCGATAGAGTGATTAAACTCTAATCTTCTGGATTATCGTATCCAAATCGAATCGATTCTTTATTGGATTCTGTACTCGATTGTCTACTTGATTCTCCGATCGATTCTCTACTTGATTCTTAAAATAGGGAAATAATAAAAAAAAAAAAAATATTAAACGATTACCGAATATCGATTATAAGTGATAAAAAAAACACGGAGATTGCTTCCAGCATTTCGGTAATTTTTTAAAAAGTTCTTTGGAAAGAAAAACCAAAAATAAACGAATGCTTCTGAAACCAATATTTTTAAGGAATCCAAACAGATTGTCTCTAAAAAGGAACAAAACCAAACAAATTCAGATTACAAACAATTTATAACAAATAAAAAAAAACAAGTAAATGAGAAAATAACTGAAATCAATGTTAACACATAATAAAATCATAAATAAACAACAACATAAATAAAAAATAAATAACAGAGAAAGAAGATAAAAAGGGTCATAATTTTTTTAACCTGCAAATTTATATGAAAATAAATCGAGAAGAAAAAAACGGTAAACAATTTTTATGCCTTCGTCGATTTTGGTGAAAGTTCATTCGGTGTAGCAACGTCATTGTGACAACAACAACACTAATAATAGTGAGACAGAGCCAGAGGGAACGAGATAAAGCATCATTCGTTCAGTCATTCGGGATGAATTTATTACAATAACAACAACAACAACAACAATGACAACGTATAAAGTTACAAGAAATTATAAACTCAGCTTCTTTAATCTTTTCACGAATCCGTCGAACATCAGCGAGTATCACTGAGCTTCCTACCAGCTCAATAAAGTTAGCTAAATGTTAAAATTTAATTTAATTGAGTATCTTATATAAACATCTGAAGAAATCATCTTGACTGAAATTCAATCGAATCGGGTTTTTTCTCAGTTGGTTTGCTTTTTTTTATACGACTCTTTTTTATGTGAAAGTGAAAATCGAACACCGAAAACCGGGTTTTATTATCACCAAAATGCATCACTATTCATTTTGATCCGTTTGTTTTGTTTTCATTGTTTGGATCCATTGTTGTTGTTGTTGCTGTGGTTGTTGTTGTTATTATTAATATTATTATAGGCTCGTCGTTATTTCGATTGCATAAGTTTTTAACGCTTACGTACAAATAATAAAATGACATCTTTTTTGTTGTAGTTGTTGTTGTTTTTGTGCATAGGTGTTTATTTCGGATGTAAAAAATGAAGGTCACGAATACAATATAATACAATATACAATGTGATAGAAACAGTAGCAACCGGTATTTTACACTTGTTCATTTCGCACTTTCGCAAAAAAGCAACAACAACAACAATAAGAGTTTTAAAAAAGTACCTATTGTGTTTATGATTTTATTTTCTCCCGTAATCGTCCGGAAAAATTTCGACTCATTTCCTGAAAGACCTCGATTTATTATTCGAAAGACTTCTGTGAATTGCATGGAGTTCAAGTCAGGAACCTAATACAGCTTTGAAGACTTTCAAATTTCGAATTTCATGGAGCCTTCTAACCCATTTCTGAGCCCTTTTATGAAGGAATGCCTCTTATGGACGTGCATTTGGAGGCCTTTAATGACCCACTGAGACATTGTGAAGCCTCCCACAAGCCCTGTAAAGTTTCCAAGATTTCAATGAAGTCTATGACTATGACTATGAGCTCAGTCAGTTGCAGTTGGAGTCTATTCCGATCCAGTTAGACGTGTCTAATGAACTCGGTGTGTTTTGTGAACTCGATAAAGCTGTTTTATAAAACCAGAGAGGTTTTCTATGATTCCGGAATTCCAAAGAGCGCTTAGAAACCAGATGGCGCTGTCCATTGTCTCCCTCTCTCTCTCCCTTAAGTATATTAAAGACTGTAAGTAGATACGAATCAAAACAAATGTTTCTAAAATCTGCTAAAACAAGTGCTCCCATTACTCCCCTACCCCCTCCCCCACCACCACCACTTGCTTCAAGAAAGCTTTCCGCCTCCTGTTGAAGTGGCCGAAAAGTGATCGCGGCTTCAACTCCGTCACACGACCAGTTTTCAGTATGCAGCCGCATTTCGAGCGTCATGCTTCGAGTACCGTTCGGTCTGCGTAGACTTGGCAAAATATGCTGCTTCGCCTGCTTCTGCGTGTTGCTAATCTTGGTGGCATTCAGCTTCTCTGGCAACACTGGCATCCTGCGCAGGGAGCCGGCACACAGGAATTCGTCGCCCCACGATTATTGGTCCAGATTCGGCGACAGTCTTCGGGATGGCGCTGTCGCTCGCAGGGACTGGGACGATCGGGATGCGATGTGGCGTGACGGGCTGCGACGTGGTCCCGGCGAACGCGGTCGCGCTACCAGCCTGATGAACGAGTCGAACGTCAGCCAGGAGCAGAGCGTCCGAGAAATCGGATTCAACGCGCCGCTCTCTGATGCGATATCCGTGCAACGCTCGCTGCCGGAGGTGCGTCATGAAGGGTGAGCAGAGGAGCCGCAACTCAAGTCTAAGCAGTGATTCCGTGATTTCTTTGCTAATTGATATAAAAGTGCACGTGATTACTTTTTAGAATTTGTTAATGAAGACGACGATGCTTAAACTTCTTCTTCTTCCTTCACAGTTGCCGCAGTCGCCCATATTTCGCCCACCTGCCCAGCACCAGCATCGTCATAGTTTTCCACAACGAGCACCTGTCGGTGTTGCTGCGTACGGTGCACAGCCTGATCAGCCGCACGCCCGCCGCGCTGCTGCAGGAAGTCATCCTGGTCGACGACCGCAGCACCACGCCCACTCTGGCGGCCGAACTTGACGCTTACCTGGCCGCCCACTTCCCGGAAGAACCATTGAGGGTCCTGCGGCTACCCGAACGCGTTGGGGTCATACGCGCCCGTCTGGCCGGGGCACGCGAAGCCCACGGCGATGTGCTCGTCTTCGTCGACTCCCACGTCGAGGCGACTCACAACTGGTTGCCGCCTCTGCTGCAGCCCATCGCGCTGGACTGGCGCACCGCAACCACGCCCCTCGTTGACACCATCGACCACACGAGCTTCGCGTATGTGGCGCAGCAGTCGCACGGACTGCGCGGCCACTTCAACTGGCAGTTCAACTACGTGCAGCTGCCGCTGCTGCCGCAAGAGGTGGAGCTGCTGCCGGACGCCCACGCAAGCCCCGTAATGAACGGCGCCCTCTTCGCCATCGCAGCGAAGTTCTTCTGGCGGCTGGGCGGCTTCGACCACCAGCTGCTGATCTGGGGCGCCGAGCAGTTCGAGATGAGCTTCAAGATTTGGATGTGCGGCGGACGGCTGCTGGAGGTGCCGTGCTCCCGCGTCGGCCATCTCTACTGCGACGACGACTTCTACGTGCAGCACAGGCGCAGCGAGGACTTCGCAGCTCGTGTACGATGCTAGCAGCACCCATTCTCATGGCTCGATACCTTCTAACAGTCTGTCTTTGTCTCTGTCTCTTTCGCACAGAACTACAAGCGCGTCGCCGAGGTGTGGATGGACGAGTTCAAGCAGTTCCTCTACGCGCGGAGTCCAAAACTGATGCAAGTCGGCGCCGGCGATCTGAGTGAGCGCGTTGCGTTGCGTCAACGTTTGCACTGCAAATCGTTCGGATGGTACCTCAAACGGGTGGCGTTCGATCTGCTGCAAGTCTATCCGCCGGTAGAGCCCTCCGATTTCGCCAGCGGAGCCCTGCAGAGCCTGGATTCGCCCTCGCTGTGCTTGGAGGCGCCGTCAAGCAAGCACTCCGTCGCCGATCGGCTGAGCAACTGCGCCCCCGATTTAGCGTTTCCATACACGTCGCAGAGCTGGCAGCTGAACTTCCGCCACGAGCTGCGTAGCGATGAGGCGTGTCTGGAGGCCCGCGGCTGGGAGCACAACGTGGCGCCGCACTTATGGCCTTGCCACCTGCAGGGCGGGAACCAATACTGGTTCTACGATCGCCTGACGCAGATGCTGGTCAACGGCAAGGAGCAGTCGGCGCAGCGCTGCCTGGACGCGGATCGGCAGCAGCGACGCGTGCGAGTCAAGGCGTGTGTTTTCGGGAAGGCGTCCATGCGCTGGCGGTTCGGGTACGTTAACCAGACGGCGATGGACGGAGAGAGAAGGTCGGATGTTTGAAGGGGAAGAAATAAGGTGACCTTTTTATATTGACTAAAATTACGAATGCAAAAAAAAGAAATCTTAGAAGTCAATTAAAATGGACACAGAATAAATAATAAATAATAATTCTTTAATGAAATAATGTATGTATGTCTGTATATGTATATATTATGTACATTTGTATATAAATGGTTATCAATTAATTTGCGTGTTGAAAGCTGTTCGGATTACGAATCGAATTGAACAGTTTTTTTAATTAGAATTCATAGTATTTAGCCAGCGAAAGACGCTTTTGACGTTTTTAATTCAAGAGTTTGTTTTAACTGTCAACCTTTATTTAGTTCTTCTTCTTCTTCTTCTTCTTCTTCTTCTTCTTCTTCTTCTTTTCCTTCATACGGAAGCCTCAACAGATTGTTGTCATCTTTTTATGGCATCGACTCCTCTTCTTCTTCTCCCGCTTCGTATTCGCCTTCTTCAACTACTACTAAACGTTTGTATTTCGTATTTTTTAATGCCACAAGCATTACGTATGCAAAACACAGCTTAAGCAAAACGCAAAAAGTAGAAAGTAAAAAAACATCACTAAAAACCAGAACTAAACATTTTTTAACTGCACAAGTCACAAGCTTGTTTTTTATTATAGCTTCAATTTGTTGTTGCTGCTCGCAGTGGCTTTGGGTGTGAAATGCATTTTTTACGATTGGATTTGGAACAACAAAAAACTACCAATGAAAACAATAACAACAATAAACTAACAATCAAAAAGGAACAACAACACCAACAAAGAAAATGGCAAGAATAATAACATACGATAGAACAGAAGCAAACAGCAACAATAATGATAGTAAGAATAATAATAACAACAACAACAACAACAACAACAAAAGAAACAACAACAACGCATTTCAACGCATACATGGAATGTCGATTTTATTTGACGTGATGGCAACGACGTGTATTGAATTCGAAATCCTATCGACGTCGTCGGTGTTGTTGTTGTTGATCGGCTGCCAAACTGCGCCATGTTACAGAAGTCGAAGAAACTGACGTCAGTGGACGCTGACCACGTTCGCTAAATTTGTTAACATTCCAACAACAACAACAACAATCCAATAACAACAACAGCAATCCAACAACCACAACAACAACAACCACAACAACCACAATCCAACAACCACAACAACAATTCAACGTCCACCATTCAACAACTTTGATTTGTAAGTCGTTGAGGTTTTTTTTGTAATGTCTTCAGTTTGTTTTTCGTGAGTTTTTACTTATTTGATGAGTTTTTGTATATTTGGCGAATCCTTATTTAAAGTATTTATTTGTAACCATTATTGTTGTTGCTGTTTTAAGTTTATTGGCCTATATTACAGTACTTTGTTTAAAATGTATGAACAAAATCAGTTGCACAGATGTGAAAGCGACTTTGATAAAAAGGAAGGAAATTATACATATGTATTTTCAAAATTTATTTTTCAACATCTTAATAAAACTAAATCTAAGCTGGCATTTAAAAGAAAATTATTTATATACGGTATAAGAAATGTTAAATTTTATTTGCCATTAAATGTATTTAACCACTTTGGTCTTTTCTCCTTTTTTTGATATTTCTTTTTTACCCCGAACCTCTTCCTTGAACCCACTCTATCCTTGAACCTATCTGTTGAACTCTAGCTAAATACGATGTATATTACTATATTAATTTACTGTTATTATCTCAAAGTATTTATTATGTTGAAATAAATGATTAATAAATAATAAATTTTCGATTGCTTTGTGAGTAAACAAGCACACACACAGTACACTCGCGATACCGTGAACTATTAACAACTAACGAGATGGTTCACACTTGAGATTGTGGATTGAATTATAAAGGAAACTTTATTATTTTACCTCAGAAATGATTTCAATGCTAAAACCATATTCATTCATTTAAGAATAAAAATTTGATTGTTGAACTGATTAAAATCAATAAAAGACTAACAAAAATTAAGTTTCTCGCCGGAATGCAAATAAGAAGTTCCACGAATTGTGGATTTCGCCACACCATCGTTTTTTTTTATAAGCCTGCAACACTGCAGCCACTTTTTAAGTGCTCCACGATGTCTTCCCTTCTTTTAAAGTTCAAACCTTCGGGTGTTTCACTGACATCCTTTTTACATTGAACACGTGTCCGCCGAAATGAAATGTAATTATGGCAAAAATTACATAATAGTCAAGAGATAAGAGACAATAAACTGGGTATTCACTAAATTATAAACCACATTATGTTCAAGGAACAAGCGTTTTTACCGAAGTGTGATTTTTGCCCGACACGAATGTTGTAAATAAAGTGGATTTGTGAACTATTGAGCTCGGTCCCGAGCAACCTGGATAATCGAGGTTCACCTGTGTTTACGCCTCAATTTTGACATATGTACATACGTATAAAAAACGTTATTTTTGAAAATATTTCTTCTTGGTGCGCAAGAAGTTGAATTTGATTAAAAAACGCAAAACGGTGAACTCAACCTTCACACGTCGATTGGTGATTTCATTAGATTAGTTGTTGTTGGTTGTATTGACCGAATGATACGAGTAGACATTGAAAAGCATGTCATATTTTTATTAATCTATAAAGTAGCTTTTTATCTGTTGTTATTGTTATTGTTTTTGTTGTGAAGGCGTCCCCCGAATAGCACAGTTCATTGATTCTATGGTATTCCTAACCGTGTAATTCGAGGCTTAAATGCATAAAAGAACGCTATCTACTGCGTTATTAAAACTCTCTAAACTACAAACAGTCGGTTTTCCTTGTAATACGACGATATCCATGCATATGAACAGATGAACCGTGCGATCGAGTTAATTTTTCGCACTAATAATTCGCCACTTCGTGTAACTCGATTTTTTTGCTATTCGAGACTTCGTGTACTTCGACTAGCGCGCTATTCGAGTGACGCCTGTACTTCTTTAGGTTTATTTGGAGTAGGATCTGGCATCTGGTGATTTTTTACTTCTATTAATTTCGGTATTTTTTTTGTTAGTATTTTCTTAGTTTTTTTAGTAACTTTAGGTTTCTTTTTGAGTTTCTTGGGTGTTTGGGAGTCTATTTTGGGTTTATTTGTGGGCTCTTTTTGGAGGTATTTTTCAGGTCTTCTATGACTCGTTTTGCATTCGCTTTGGAGGTCTTTTGGGGACTCTATTCTTGAGTCTATTTTTGGGAATTTCATTTCTTTTCGCACATTTTTTATTGTGGATTTTTTGGGCCTTTTTAACTTGTAACTTGATTATGTAAGTACGAGGAAGTGTCGCAGTAATGTGATCCTTGTAGAGAGGGTTGTCGATTTCCGAAACTGCGTGCGTTTCAGTTTGCGTCACACGCTACACGCTGCAATAAAGAGTGTCTGTCGCTGAACAGAAGATTCTAAGAATTTATTTGCAAAGACAAAGAAAAGGCTAAGAAACGCAGGTGCTCTTCAATTCGCATAAAAGAATGAATTTATTTCGTTCTCTTCTTCTTCTTCTTCTTTTAGCTCTTATTAAGACATGATACAACAATTCTTATGTGTGCTTTGTTCACGTTTCGAACTCATCAACTTCCGTTATTATGAAATACAATTTTTTTTCAGTTTCGTTTTTGTTAACCTCATTCATCATTCATTGATGAGGTTAGATAAGGAAGGAAAACAACAAAGATGAGGTGTTGCTCCCATCCCTTAAAATGCTGGATTTTTGCTCCTTTTTTTACATAAAATAGTCGCAAGTATCAAGTGAGCAACGTGCAACGTGATACGTGAACATGTGAGTCATGTGACACTGTGACAGTGACAGTGACAATAGCTATTGTTGCATGCACGATTTGTCAGGATTTCGTTGCTTTCAGAAATGAAAATTCTGCTTGCAAACGAAACAAAAGCAAAAGAAATAAAGAAGGGAAAAGAAAAGACACATAAAACACAAAGAAAACGAGTCTTACGTAAGATTGAAACGTTTCTCTCAAACGAACGGAACGGAAGTGTTTCAATGGCTCAATGACTCAATTAGTAGCATTTCCGGAATTTAAGGATAACAATAAAAACAACAACAGCAATATATGTAATGTCCTTTTACGTGTTATAATAATAATAGAAATTTTCCCAAAATTATCAATCGTTACAAAGAAAGACAAGCAAAAAATTTATAAATATTTTTTAAATATTCTTCTTCTTTATCTTTTTTATCTTCTTGCCGTCCTCTTCTTCGTCTATTTTTCATCACCTTTCTGTCTTAATTTGTACTCTTTCAGCTTTCGATTTGTAAGGCTTTAAATGTGGCCGAAAATATCCTCTTCCTGGATGCCATGTTTGGCCAAGAAGTCGGTCGACCATTTCGTCAGCAGCTGCTGGTTCTCATCGCTCAGCTCATCCTTGAACGAGCCCACGATTCCGCGTCGCATGAATCTGTTGAAACAGTTGAAGAGCTTAAGTTTGAGAATCACAGCAACAGTATTCCTCCGTGGAAATACTTGGAAATATTTGGAAACTTACTGGAAATCATTGGACACCTTTGTGGGCAATGATTGCTTCAGAAGATGCGTGATATTCGTGTGTTTGTTGTCTAAAATTGAAACACCACTCAATAAATCAATGGATTCATAAATCAACGAAATCAGATTAGTTCTCTTTTCCCACCTCTCATCCTGTCAAACGACAAGTGTTCCAAAATGTGCGTCATTTCCTTCTCGTTCAGCTGTGGCCTCCCCAGGAACGAGCACAACTTCTCGATGACGCTGGCCAGATCACGCTTCATCTCCTCGTAGGTGACAAAATAGATGTTGGGCTCGTGGCGCAGCTTCCAGAAGTCGACGACGTGCTCCCAAAAGGGCGTGTAGAGGATCTCGTTGTTCATGAAGTCGCTCACGAACTCGTCGATGCTGCCTTCCCAGAAGCCCAGACCCTTGATAAAGTGGTACGACGAGGTGACGACGTCTTTAAGGTTGCGAGCGACGTAGATAATCTGCAAGAGAATTAAAGAGAAGATGAGCAAAGGGAGGGAGAGGCGGAGATAGAAAGCCGTCGTTGAGAAAGGTTTCCAACCTTAGGCTTCTTTTGCCACAGCTGCTTGGGAAGCAGATTGGCGGGCAGATGTGACTTGATCAGTCGCGGACTCGGTTGTTTTCGGCACATCTCTATACTGCTTTGAATATTTTTGAACAGACCGGAGAATCTACAAGAGGAGACACGAGAGGAATCAACTCAATCAACTCATCAGAAGCTTCTGCATCATCATGGCACTTACTCCAGAAAGATGCTGCGGCGCGCTACGCTCCTCGCTTGGGCCTGTTGGTAGTCCAGCTGATTCAGCAACAGCCAAGCGGCCTCCTGCATCCAGGTGGTGCCGCATTTCATGAATGTCACCACAAAGACATCATCGTCACGTACCTCAAAGTCGAAAATCTGCTCGAAGGACTGCTCGAAGTCCTTGGTCAAAAAACACCAACGCTCGGCCCAGTTTTCGTCCTGCAGCAGCAGCGGCAGCTGTTGGTGGCTGGCAGCGATGTCAATCATGGGCCACCGCAGACGCGATGCGTTGCTTTTCCGCTCACGTATCGTGAACATTTCGCGACTTTCGTTGTGAAACTGAATCAGAGACGCCAACAAATGCGTCCGGAAGAGACTGAAATACACACGGGTCTGGCTTGCATTGTCCGTGGAATGCAGAATTTATATTCAGTAGCAAGGGCAGATAAGTCGAAGGCAGAGGTTTCGGTTGGTTCAGTTGGACCCGCTACTATCGCGCGGGCGGTCTTATTAACATGATAATCAAGAATTGAATGGAGAGGAGAACGGATAACTATTGCCGGAGAAGACAGGGAGAAGGGTCCATCCAGTGATGAGCGAGATAAAGCGACTGGCACGGAGAATATAGAATTATCGCGGCAGAAGTTCAAGGGAGCGAGAGGGAAACATGTGGGGAGCATGGGCACCTTTTTAATCTTTTAAGTGTGTTTTTCTAAATTAAAACTAATGATTTATAGAATTCTTATTTTTAATTGAATTTATTTCATTAATTTTTCTAGCTAAATAACACCGCAGATCCGCTGGACCGACTGTAGTTCTTCGAGAATCGTTCAAAGCGTCTACTTTGATTTATTTGTATTGTAACCGCTATTATCAGCACTCTACATAATCTTAGTATTTACGTTCAAAACATTTTAATTGCTCATGCTTTTATTATTGTTTGTGTTTGCTTTGTTTTGTGTTGTTTTTGTACTGAAGGCAGAACATATCTTCAATGTTTGTCGTTTGGATTTCAGTGGTTGATCATGAAATGTTTGTCATCATTGTCTACACTAGACTATATTTTCAAATAATCAAGTTAAACAAAAATATCAAATTTACGATACATTTTAATCATATGGCATATCGATTTGTATACATCCGAAAAAGAAGCTTGAAAAATATCCATTATCTTATCTGAATAATAAAATATTAACATTATATTTAAACAGTGCACTCACGAAACGGTGAACCTCCGTTAGGTGAAAATTCAACAAGATGAACAACTTAGTTGCTATAGTAATTTTAATTTGGGAATTAATAATTTGGGGATCATTTAGTGAATCCCCAATTTATTGTCTCTTATATTTCGATTATTATGTAACTTTTGCCATAACTTCATTTCATTTCGGCTGACACGTGTTCAGTGCAAAAAGGATGTCAGTGAAACACCCGAAGGTTTGAACTTTAAAAGAAGGGAAGACATCGTGGAGCACTTAACAAAATGAACAAAAAACGATGGTGTGGCGAAATCCACAATTCGTGGAACTTCTTATTTGCATTCCGGGAAGAAATTAGATTTTGTTAGTCTTTTATTGATTTTAATCAGTTCAACGATCAAATTTATTGTTTTTAAATGAATGAATATGGTTTTAGCATTGAAAAACTTTCTTTCTGAGGTAAAATAATGAAGTTTCCATAATAGTTTTCACAATCTCATGTGTGAACAATCTCGCAACAATGAACATCGTCGGTTTTGATTAGTTCACGATATCGCGAGTGCACTGTATTAATATAATAATATTAATCAATAATATACACAAATATTGTGAAAGAATATTCTTCGAATAGTTTTATTATTAATAATATTACTTTATAATGTATTTTATTTTAATATTTATTATTTATATATTAATTAAGTTATGTATTTACTTAGTCGCTTATTTATTTGTTGTTTAGTTTATTTTATTTATTTATTTCTTTATTTATTTAATTTGTTCTTTTTTCTTCGTTTTCATTTTACCACTGTTTTTATTCTAGTTTTTATTTTTATTAATTTTACCACATTTTAGTGTATTTATTATTTTTAAATTTTTATCACTTCTGTTTGCTTTTTGGTATTTCTTTTGCATTTCATTTTTATATAATTATATAAGAAAAGGTCGATAAACCAAGAATATTGATAACCAAAGCTTCCAATTCAATTTCAGTACAATTTTTGTTGTAAAAAAAATAAAATTAATTAAAGAAAATTCGAAAATGAATAAAAACCAGCACAAAAAAGAACAGGAGTTGAACTGAGTTTATTTTACTTTAAATTAAATTTTTTTAAGAATTGCTAAATGCTGTTAATTCTCTCTCTCTTCGTCTGTCTCTTAAATAATGTATTCTAATAAATTATTATTATAATATATATAAATTATTATTATAAACCGAACACAATATTTAATTGCTTTTCATTCAATATTTATTAATGCGACCCAAAGAAAGCGTTTCTTAAATGAAACAAAGCGTTTCTCGCTTTGATTACAAAATTACTATAATCGAAGGAACAAGAAAAAGAACAAAGAAAAAACCAAATTAGTTGAAAACAACGTTTCTTTTTTAAGAGTCTTAAAATTTCATTCTTCTCGAGATTCATTAAATTTATTCGATTTGGCGTCTCTTCTCAACTCTTTTAGATTACTTCTTCATTCATTCATTCGTTCTTCATTTTATTCAAACCTCAAAAGAAGCACGAGCTTCAGAACCACGCGCCATTCATGACGCTTAAAAATCTGGCTTAAAATTTAGAGCTTCTAAATTTAAACCGAGAAAAATAGAGAAAAATTTAAACTCAAATCGGTGCATTGAGAATTGTTAAACCCCGAGAATTATTATTTAAAGTCCGAGTTCAAATCTTTTAATTACCCGAAACACGGACCGAGAGCTCATTTGTTAGGGCCGGTCGGGGTCTTTAAGTTAAGAAAAGCCATCTGAATGCTACTTAAATTTGTAGGAATTTAATAACCTGAGCATGACATGCATGAACATCCGCTTGTCGCCTTTGGTAAGTGCTGCATGCAGCTCATGCCGCCTGTAGGGAGCTCAAGTCTATTAATCAAATCGCATCGGAGCGCCCAGTGAGTGAGTGAAGAGTGGAAGGGTTGGGGGGGGGGGGGAGGGGTAGGGGGGGCGACCATGCAGCGACCAGTGTTGTATGTTGCATGTGTGATTAATTAACGCTTCCCCAGGATGGGATTTAAAGCCGCCGACCAACCGACCGATCGACAAACCCACCAACAGACTGGCTGATCGGCTTAAGTTGGCTAACAGCTGCTGCTGCGACTGCATTCGGTGGCAGTCGTCGTCGTCGTCATCGTCTAATATCACAAGTCATTAGGTACCACAGCGAGCTGGTTGCAGAGCTCCTTTGATACTTGGACCCGTTCTCTTGGCTCCTATGCGTGTCTTCGCTCAGTTGCTGGTGGAGCTGTTTTCGGACTTACGACGAATTCCTTGCTGCATTCGATTTTAAGCAGCTTTTCGCTCATTTGTTTTCCTTAAGTTGAGGTTTCTTTTCGCCCTGATGTTTGGTGGTTTCTACAAACCGATTTTAAGGTCATTTAAAATTCCTGATGCCTTTAAATATACAGCTTAGGCGAACATATAAACTCTGGGATTTTATTTGTAAAAGCGGTGGGTTTTTTGTGATCAAAAATATGCGGTTACATTGTAAATTTTTAGTTTATGGAAACTGAAATCGCGAAGCTTAGTTTTGAGGTAACTTCAAAGCACTTGGTTCAGTGCGGAGTGAGCGAAATACAATGTTGAAGGTATTAAAATCTAAGTCATCATTAAAAGTACTTTGAGTATTGATTTGAGTATTGATCATTGACGAGACTATTAATGAGATAATTAATGAGAGTTCTCTCAATAAGTTAAGATTTAGCAAACGAAATGGTGAGAAAATCGCTTTCAATCTCCTCACTTGTAACTGATTACAAGTCAACACTTCATCAAGTTTTGGGAGTAGACGCTAAAGAAGAAGAACACGAAGAAGAAAAGAGAAGATGGAGAAGAAGGAAAGACTTCAACACAAATGAATCAATTTCAGGATCTATTAACTTCCGTTTCATTGACGAACTGCAAACACTATAGAATCGCTCGAAGACTTGAAGACCCACAAAATTACCGCGCCCCCACCACTTCACCCTTCATCCTCCATCCTCTCATAGGGATGAAGAAACTCGAAATGAAATCGTTTGTGCAGAAGTAAATCAAAGACATCAGAGTCACACTTTTTGGGTATACTTAAGACTTAAGTACAGTAAAAGAGTGAGAAGGGTAGAGAAGGAGAGAGAGAAAAGGAGATAAATTCATGTAGTACATACATGAATAGCAGACAATATATGCAAACAGACAAAAGAGATGAATCGGACAGACCGACCGGAAATTAAAAGCGAGAGCATTCATTAAAGATTTGTAGCAAGGATTTTGATCGCAGAGATGAATACAGAAATCCTGCTAAATTGTAATAAAAGCAACAACAAGAATAATCACAAATATTAAAGGATTGTTCATGTACCTCGTTTATATTGTTTTCGATTTCTTTTTATATGAAGTTTTGTGATTTTTAGTTGAGAAGAAGTGACTTTGAAGAAGTCAAACGAGCCGCAACGTTTGATTAACGTGTCAAAACACACACACTCCCCAAAAAAGGGGGGAAAGGTGTCAAAAAGAAGAAGAAAAAAGAAGAGGAACACCAAAAGAGTGCATGGTACCGAAGAAGAAGAAGATCCCGAAGAGCGTTAACGTGCTGCTGCTGCTGTGATTGAAAAAGAGGGCGGAAGGCGGCACTCCACCCTTTTTCACAAGTGCAACGATGGTGATTTTATTCTCGGGTGCGGCGTCTTGGGGCGGGGGGCTGTGCTGCGAATTCAATTTTCTTATCTAAGCCAGCGTTTGATTGATTGATTCACTGTTGAAAGAAACAGTGGAATGAAGAGGAATATTAAAATAGACATTAGGGTATATAACGGTATATACTGGTGAATGTAATAAAATAAAATAAAAAAAAAAAAATAATAATAATAAAATAATAGAGTTTAGCTAATTAATAGAAATGAAAGAATGAATTTAATGAAGAATGTAATGAAAAGAAATAAACTCAGAATCTTTAAGTACTTGAATTTGGATAATCAAAAAATCCCTTCGAAAAAATTAAATATTCTTTTTTTATTAAATATTTATATTTTATTTATTAAATAAAAATAAATGGCATAAAAATTAGTTACAGTTTTAAATAAAATAAGAAAATGTTTAGAATATGTTTGAAAATATTGAAATTCTTCTGAATATAAAAGTTTATAAAATTCCCAGAATTTTTAACCTTAGAAACATTTTTCGAATTTGCGAGTTTTTTTGTTTAGCCACTTTATAGTTATTTTTTAAAAAACCATAATCTTTAACAATTTTACGCGATTTTCTCTTGAAATCTTTTACCACAGTTCAGTTCGATGCCTGCACTTCGCCCCCCCTTCTTGCACCATCTACTCCTACGTCTGTTTCTCCCGCTCCCCTCATCTGAAGCGCTTTGATTCCAGATGCATTTCAAGTCAACCGCACCCACGTCAATCGCACGCTCACCCTCACCTCGCAACGAGATTCAATGAGTGCTTAAAAAGGAAACGAACAGGAATCCGGAGGAGTGGGCGAAACATCTTTAAGGCGTCGCTGATGGATGTCGAAACAACGGTACGAGTCATGTAATGAGCGGGGATGCAGTAGCATGTGTAGCATGCAACAACAACAACAACAACAACGACAGAACAATAATAATTACAACAGCCTCTGTTCGCCATATGCGACGCCTTTCGATGTGGGACTCAGGGACCATGTGAAGAAGTGACCACCGCATACAATCGTTGAGATGATGATGATGATGACTTGTTGTTGTTGTTTTCTTTCAGGGGCAGGAGGAAATCCGTACTTAGTTCTGTTTAACCAAGAAAGGGGAGGGTGTTTAGAAGGTGGACACGAGTTCGATTTCTTATCCTCATCAATTTAATCATTCTAATCAGAAGTCAGTCAGTCAGTCATTCTGTCAATCAGGCACTCAGTCAGTCAGCCCCTCAATCGATGGTGTGCGAAATTCCAAGTCAAATTGCAAGTCATTCGGACTCTTTTCAGGGTTGGTTCACCCTGCTGAGATAACAAGATTTGGGGGGTGTTGTCCCCCTTCCTTACACTACGTGTCAAGCATACATTTTAATGCTTGACAGAGTTCAATAAGAATCAATGATTTCTTATGTGCTGTTATGGAGGTGTTTTTTTTCTTTAGACACCCTTTTTTGAAGAGGACAATTTTTGCTTTAATTACTTTTCTTTTCTTTTCTTTCTTTCTATTCTTTCCCCCTTTTATATAAGTACATAGTTCTTAATAGCATACAGTTCTCTTAGTACATTTTTTGGAGAATTTTTCTAAGCAGATTGTTAAAAATTTAGTGTTGAAAATAGTTTCATTAGTTCATTGATTAATTTATAGGTCGAATTTTTATATTAAAATATATGGTAATATTATATTATATTTATTCTAGACAAACTGGTGATATTTATACTTTTATATATTATAATAATAAAGAATTGATCAAGTCAAGCATTAAGTCAAGTATGTATTTGAAAAGTATTGAAATTTCCTTAATTTGGAGATTGAAATGAGTTTTTCTATGATTCACGCTTCATACTTGTCACAGATGTCAAACTCATACGCGATATCAGCTGTTTATCACTTTGACAGCACAAAAATAATGACATAAATTAAACTAATAATAGAAATTCATTGAATATAATTCAAAGTTATTCAAAATTTAATTATAATTATTTTTAAAACAACTGAGACCGATATTTATTTATATTTCATCAATTTAATTTCGGTTTTTATCATCTTTTGTTTTATTTTCTATTGACACCTCGTTGGTATTTCTTACGATTTCCTTTGTAATGAATAATAAAAGATCCGATTTTCTGTGTAAATGTTTCTTTAATGAATTAAAATGAAGCAGGCTTTCTTTTGTCTGTCTTCTGTTCTACCGCATTTGAACATTTTGACATTTCGAATGGAAAAAAAAAATTAATTACCGAACTCTGCCGTCGAACTGATGCCATAACCTAAAAAGCAGCAACTTTATTTGAGTTGGTTTCGTTTTTTGGGTCTTTTGGTGATCATCGTCGAGCCAGATTTAGAATCTTTAAAAAATTCCAATAACATCGCATCGCAATAATAAGCAGGTGTTACAACAGAGACAAACAGAGAGAAAAAGGGAGGGAGAGAGGGAGAGAGAGAGAGGGGAAAGAGACCACGTCTCATCTAAATTTAGTTCCATGGGTTTGGAATGCGTTACAGTGGAATGCGTTTAATATATGATGAGGTCATAAATTACAATGTTTAAACGGCATTCTAAAGAATCCAGAATTGTTTTGAAATTCGAGATCCAAACGTTGTAAAATTTTGAACACGTTGTTTTCGGGAAGAACAGCAGCAGCAGGAAGAGAGAGCTATTAAAATTATGTTGTTTTAATTAGGATTTTCTTCATTTCCTAGAAAGTGATTTAAAGAAGTTGTCATCATTTAAAGAAAGAAATATTTTTAATGTATGTATGCTTAAAAAACCCAAATAAATGTGGCTGTAAATCAAAATAGGAAACTCCCCGGATCCTTCGATTACCTCCTCCTTATATTGTACTAATTCTCTCTCTCTCTCTCTCCAAAGCCTTATTATGTGGTAGATTATACAATCATTTTGAGGATGATCAAAAATTAAACGAAATCCTAAAGCCAATAAAAAGAAGAACTGAGGGTTATTTGAAGAAGAGAAGGTTTAAGAAAATCTCTATTTTAATCACATTAAACAATCATCAGCAACTCAATCTTTTGCCTAACAAACTTAAAGCAAACAAATCCTCTGCAAAGTAAGGAGCGAGATGATTGAGAAAAAGACGAGAGAAAAAAAAGAACCAGAGGATTATATAAGAGAAATAAAGTAATAATAAAGAACAACAAAGAAGGAACTCTTCACTTTTCAGTTCTCAACGAAATTCGTGGATAAACAAATCATCAAAACTGCGAACATAAATAATATAGTACACAATATCTTCGTACATCACAGCGAGACCCGCAAGAGAGCCACTTATCAGACCTCAGTTGTCGCCCCCACCACCTGCCCTTCCCCAGCCCCTTCCTACCCTCTGCAAACATCTCGGAAGCAGCTTCAGCGCAACTTAAGCCTTACAGTAAACACATTATGCGATATAGAAAAATTGGCAACACTTCTGGAGAGGGGAGATGGTGGCAAGAGGGGTGGCTGGACAGAAGTTCAACATTTTATTGAAAACAATGAGCTCTCTTTCTCTCTCTCTCTCTGTCTCTATACGCAGCACGAAAGCCTTTGTCCCCTTTTTAACAGGAATCAGCATCCCCGAGATCCCGAAGCCCCCGAAGGAGTCGTTTATTCAATAAATGCGCACAAAGCAACAAACATATACATGTACAAAAAAAAATCGCCCCATCACCCTCACTCGCCCTACCGTCATCTCTTCCTTTGTTCTTCGAAAATCCGTTATTAAACAAGTGATACCAACATAAATAAAATAAAAAACAATGTGAGTGTGCATTTTTCCGAAAATTTCCCCCTTTTCAAGTGTTACGCAAATAAAATGGCGTTCTCCCAAAAATGTTTATCCTTCGTCCGAGCTCAAGCTGAACTTCGTTTATTTTATTTAATAATTTTAAGTTCTGTATACATCTACACATCCTTTGCTGTGTACATGGTATTGCAGATGGGCAAAATCAGATGGGCGTGATCCGCCCACTTCAACATATCTGTCCCATTAAGAATTCAAAATGACAAAAATTCGAATAGTCGTAAGAAAAGAGAAGATATTCAGACATTTAAACCTCTATTATAAGCATAAAGTACTCCCTTAAATGTGGGCGTTTCTTCGCCCTCCTTTTTCATTGTATTCCCAGAAGAGGATCTTCGTTGAGAGACCTAATAAAAGATGACCTGACATAGATGCCTATGCCGCGCATAGATTTTCTTTGGCAATGAATTAAGCAGAATAATTAAATATCTTCACATCTAGGATCAATAATACTCCTTTATATGTATTCATATTGTATATACTAAGATGGAGGGTGTGGTCCGCCCACTTTTTCATCTGCCATGCAGATCATGATGATGTAGAGTATTTGAGCTCCGTCCAGGGCGACGATTGCTATTTTTCTGGTATTTATTTTAATTCATTCATGCCAAGTAAACATGCTGAAAGGATCACAAATAAACGATTTCAAATTTGTTTGCTCATCTCTGCTCCAAAATTAGTTATAAAAAAGTTGAATTTTTTTTTAAGTAGCTTTCAGTGCATTCTTCCAGCTTCTATTGAATTTGTTTTTTTTTTTTTTTTTTTTGCATATTCTTTCGAACAGAGATTGAAAAATCTTTATTTTTATTCTCCAGAAGCGATTCGATGCGATTCGATTTTTTTTCTGCCGGAGCCCCCTTTAAGTCACAATTTCCTCATCATCACTCATTCGCTTAATCTTAACAATCGCTTTAATCTTAAATCTTTACATTGGCACTAAAAGAAAGTGAATCGCTCCGGGGGGAACAAAGAAAAACGCAGAGCAGGACTTCGAATCTATTTAAAAGACGCATAAGAAAAAGGAAAAAAAAATAATAACGATTGCCAGGAATACAAAAGTTCAATTTATGGTTCAACACCCTCGTTCAGCGTCAAGAAATGCAACAGCAACAACAACAACTAGGAAAGGGTGGCTTTTTTCTCACCTCACCACCTCCCACTCTTCATGCGCCGACTCCCTGCCTCTCTACCTCCTCGCCGCTCTACCGTCGCCCTTCACCTTCGCTCTTCAACGCAACCTTGAAAAGTGTTGTTAGCCTTCCTTTCGTTTCAATGAAATTCAATAGCGGCCGGGTTCTCGGCGGCTTCCGAAAGTCTGCGCCTTGATGTATGCAATGAATTTTGTGATTCCATAAACGTTTTCGTCATTATTCCGGCGGGATTACGTGCCGGCTCATGCAATTGTTTCCCGTGTTTTGTTACGTGTTCGAATGGAATCTAATTTTTTGCCGGCCAGCCAGCCAGCCAGCAACCCAGCCACCCTCTTTGACAGCCACAAAGTATGCAGCAGGCTCGCAGTGTTGGTGCAGGCTTGATATTGGTGGTGGCTTCACTGACTGACGGTTGGTTGGATGGTTGCCGGGTTGCCGGGTTGTCGCGTTGGGGTTGCGGTTTCTTCTTCTGAATGGAATTTTGCACTAAAAAATTTTTGTGGATTGAATGAATGTTTGTAAGGATGAATGGGTGAAAGAATGAATGAATGGATGGATAGATGGATGGTTGGATGGATGGACGGTTGACTGGATGGTTGGTGGGTTGGTCACGGCGGCTCAGCGTTTGTAAAAAGCCATCATCTACACCACATGTCACTGTATTGTACGGCAACAAAAGCACCCCGCGCCATTGATTGGGTTTCCTTCTCTGAAGGGAGGAAGGGGAGGGGGTGAAAGAAAGGAAGAAGGTAAGAAGAAGAGAGTTGGGAGGGGTGATTGAAGAGAAGAGATGTTGTTAGATGGCTTGTTAGGTGGATCTTAGTTAGTTGTTAGAGTTGTGAGAACAGAGAGAGAGAGAGAGTGAAAGAGAGAGTGACAAAGAGAGAAATAAAAGAAAGAAAGAAAAAGAAAAGAAAGAGAAAACGATAAGACTGAGACACACAACATTCGCTTTATCTTTCATGTCCAGATTCTTGAACCAATTTTAATACTCGGAATTAACTGGGAAAAAACACCAGTCATTTAATGCAATTTCGTTTTATAGCCCGAGAAAACATGAAGCTCATGCAATTGTTCATCATATTCTCATCTTATTAGCATTTTTAACATCACTTTCTCTCTCTCTCTCTCTCTCTCTCTCTCTCTCTCTCTGTCTCTCTCTGTCTCTCTCTCTTTGCAACTCATTGAGAGCTCGAACAACTACTGTTGATTAATTGTAACATCTACGAAAGGCTTTTTAACAAATTTTCAGTGCAACTGCAAGATAACAACCTAATGAGAGCTAATTGTAGCAACTACAACAACAACCAGTACAAGTATCCCACTTACTACAAACATTAATCAAAATCTTAAAAAGGTGTCCCTGCTGAGGTCGGGCGGAACGGGATGAGCAGAGGACGTGGCGAGACAAGTGAAGTTGATGAGTTGTAGGAGACTCATTAAAAGAGGCGACTGAAAACCGAATTCGTATCCATTCATTGCTCTCAATCTTGCGATTGCTAAAAACAAGGAATACCTGGCAAAAAAACTATAAAAAGAAGGACGACTACAACAACAACAACAACAAGAAGAAAAACAACACAAGCAACCGAAATCAGAGAGCCATAAAAGATCAGGAAACATTAAAAAGATTAGAAAAGTTCATCAAAAACAAAAACAAAAGATTACGTTGAAAGTTGTAGTTGAAAGTTCTGGATTTAAAATTCAAAAACTAATCAAGATTAATTTTAGTTTATAAGAAGAGGACATCAAGAAGTAAGGAGAGTTCTTTTGAAGCGAGAGTTTTCAATATACTCGTCCTATAAAACCTATTAAACCTCCCCTCGTCCCTTTCTACCTCCCTCTCTTTGTCTCTATCTTTGCGAAATTAGAATTTCAGTAATAATTTTGAAAAATTTCACAATCAAGAAAAAAATAGAAGAATGCGATATTAAAAAAAGAGTCCTATAAAACTATCGTTTATAGATGCTCAGTTTAAAGAACTTAAAATTATGTTGTCGTTAATTTATGGTTTAAACAACACGGTTCGATCCTGTTTAATGACCACCACGTGCGACCACCAAACCAACAGTTTTACTCTAGAACTCGACCCAAATCAATCGAGCTCACTTCAATCTCAACCCGATGTTAACCAGACTCTAACCCGATCTGAGTTCATTTCTCCGTCTCTCTCAACTTTTTTCCTCTTACATCGTGGAAAAAATACATAAAAACCTCCTGCAATAAATTTTAATTTGATCAGCAGCTTGTTGAAATATTGTTCTTTTAAGACCAAAGAAAAAATAAGAGCCCCGATTTTCTAGGAACCTATAAAAGTTGTATTGATTGGCTCAGGAATCAACTAAAGGTGCTAGTGGTCTTTCTTTCTCTTGAGAGAGAGGGAATAAATAAATTTAAGGTAATTATATTGATTCCACTTATGGACCCGTTGGATATAAAAATCGATATAATCTGCAGCGTCTTGTTTTCAATATCTGAAGATTCTTCTTAACACCAGTCTTCATCGATAAGTATCTCATTCTTAATCTTTTCCAGATAAACTCAAATAAAATAAAAAAAAGAAAACAAAAGAAGAGAAGAGTTTTAAATCTCTCAGACAATAAAGCATAATATACAGAAAACAATTAGGGTAGAAAGAAAGGAAGAAGAAGCCAAGGATGGAGAAAAAAGAAAGGGCAGAGAAACCGAGAGAAAGAGAGAGGAAGAAAGAGTGAAAACGGTGGGAGATAGACAGAGGAACAGAAGTTGCAGATCTAGTAAGAAAGACAGAGAAAGAGTGAGCGAGGAAGTTCGGGTGAGAGACAGAGAGAAGGTGGGAGGTAGAGAGAGAGAAAGTGATGGCAAAGTGGTGCGGGAACAGAGATGGAAAGAGGGAGAAAGAGTCTGTGTGTATGTCGAAGAGTGATTAAGAAGTCTTTGAAGCCCTTCACGATCGCGAGCTCTTTTTTTATTGTTCGAGACTCGTGGTCACTCGTGGTCCGTACATAATTTAATCCATATTTCAGGCTGCTAGATCCTTCAAATGTTTTCTGGTTTTCAGAAACAAAACACGACCTGGATTTAAAGAAGAAACAAAACTATCACCTGTCGTCGATAAATTTAGCCAGGTTGCGCCTTTTATTTTCAATAAATAATTATTTTCGGTGGGCTTAAAAAAGTCTTCACAAATCTAACCATCTTCCAAACATCGCCTCCATCTCGATTACCTGCTGTTCTGAAACACAGACGGACAGCAGACAGCAGACGCTGCTTTAATAAGACGTTCCTTCGATCTGCTGCTTACGAATTCGCTGCGGTTGCAGTGGATCGAGCGGACCGATTTCCCTGTCGGATCCTTTTTCGGTTTGGTTTTCGTTTTAATGGCCCTTCATTTTAATGCCTTTTTGATTTGTGGCCTTCGTTTATTATTCGGTTGCTTCAGACAACGACAAGCAATCTTGTTCCAGTGTGTTTTAAAGCGATCCTCAGCGAGTTGGTGATCCTCTCTACTGATTATCATCTGCTGATCTGATGATCTGATCCATTCTGACCAGCTGCTTTTTGGTTTCCTTCTTCTTCTACTTTAGTCTGGTCTCTAGTCTGCTTGTTTTTGTTAGAAACCAAAACAGAAAGTAATGAGAAACAAAAACAACAACCGATCGATAACGACAGGTTGGGCAACATGCAATAATTTGAGTCGGTTTGGTGATTGGCTCGGTTTAAGGATCATCATGTCGCGGCATTGACACTAATGGAGTAAACTTAAGCAGGTGACTTGTCAGATCGAATAGGCTAATAAGGGTATATTTTAGAGGGAACGATGTGAAGGAGGAGGAGGGAAAATCAACGTTTAAACATGATGGTGATTGATGATCAGATCAGATGTTCATGAGGAATGCTTTATGATGAGTTTGAAGGACGAGTTGATATAATGTCGTACCAGACAAAATTTGGTTCCAGAACAAAGAAGACTTTCCTCTGAAGAAGAAAAAGAAAACATCTATAAACTGGGTACTAAACAGAAAAGTACCTAAAAGAATTGTATTTATATTATGTATATATATATGTATATTATATATGTATTATATTATATATGTATATTTGTATTAATATCAGACAAACAAACTCTGTTCTTTTTACATATGATTCTAAAATATTTTTTACTTTATATTGACTTTTGCTGTGGCCACTGTGTTTTAAGTAATTAATTTTTTGTTCTTGCCCACGTTCGATCGAAAATACCAACAATTTTTTTGTTATTCTTTGTCCAACGTTTCGTGGGTTTTTCTCCCACTTCATCAGGGGTTTACTTTATTGAGCTTTATTTCTTAACTTAGGATTTATTAAAATTTTGTAAGCACTTCTTTTTTCTTTTTCATACTTTTAAAAACTTCTAACTTTAAATAAAAATACTGGACACTGGATGTTGGTGTTGTCATTATAGCGTAGATATTGCTGATGTTGTCTATGTCCTCTTTATTGTTCATCGTTCTTCTCTGTTTCTGGTTTTGCTGTATGCGCAAGCTTTCCAAGCTTTGTATACCGGGTGTTTTGTCTATTTTCGTTGTCTAATATTTTGATATTTTTTAATCCGCTATATGATTATGTTCTTTTAAATGTTTGCTCAATGCTCTGGTTTCTCTTTTATTCGTAATGTCTCGTCCATGTTCTGCCATTCTATTTTTGACGGTGCACCGTCAAAATTATTTTAAATAATTTAAAATAATTTTGCAAATTAATTTTTTACTTTATTTTCTAGACGTCTTTATTTTTGTTTTCTCCCTAAAGGACCCTTTATTTATATCGCGCGCGAGGGAGAAAGAGAGAGAGAGAGAGTGAGAGATCTTTCCCAAAGAAATCAAACACCTGTTAAAATCTTGAAACACTTGAAAAATCATTACACGACTTTTCACGGAAAATACAATATAATAATAAAAATCCAAGGGAAACAGATTGAAGCACAAAACAAAGACACCCGAAATGACGACACGAATTAAATAAATCATAAAGAAAGAGGATCCGCTTTCACATGAGTTGAGCCACGTTAAACGCTTGAACCGCAGAGTTAAACGTTGTCTTATTCGGGACTTCTTCAGAAAAGAGAAACCCATCGCAAGAAACCCGAACAAAAGCCTGCCGCACGATTTATTCGTGTATACGCATGTGTGTAGGGTGCAACATACGAGTAGCGACGTCAGCGGCGTGTCCTTTGAACAGGACGAAGTCCTCTCGGGCTCACATCAACCACATGTTTTAGCGGAGGAGCGGCTCACGCCGTCGCAGCCAGAGAAAAACCCTCTTCTGGATGTCCTTCTTTTGTCCGTTGCACAGGATTCTCACACCGAAGAACAGACCGAATAACAGGCCGGCCGTTGTTGTTGTTGTTGTTATCCTTTGTATTGCAATCTGACCGCAATGCTTCATGATGTCGGTGTTGCAGTTGTTGCTGTTGCCCAAAAAAACAATTTAAGCATCTTTTGTTTGTTCACCGCGTAGCCCTCGATTGCACTTGTTTTGGAAGGAGGCTTCTGTTGTTGTTGTTGTTGGTGTGTAGCAAACCAGTGTAACACACACTGTAGGGGGCGATTCGGTTGCTCTTATTACGCTTCTTGTTCTTCTTCTACGGCTCCTTCTTCTTATCATTACCCAGATTTTTTTTAGCGATTTCAAGGAAATCGAATTGGCTTCAGAACATGCAAAAATGCTCTATTAAATAATGAACAGCGATCGGCGGCTATATTGTGTAAAGACCAACCTTTTGGGTCCTCGCCTTTGTTGTGTGCCTAAAGAGTCCTTTCAATCGGAACGCCATCATCACATCTGTGAGAACATCTGTGATCAGGATCGTTTTCTTTCAGGAGGATTCAATTTTATTGTTTTGAATTATTTTCCGACTTTCTTTTGACTCTCAAAACGCTGAACTGCGCTGATCACTAATCGACTCGATGATCATCACGGATCCTTGTTGACCCTCGCTTGTCTTCGCTGATCCTCGCTGATCTTCAGTGATCCTCGCTGTTAAGTATTTTAATAGATAAGCTTTAAATATTAACAACTCATCGCTGTCAACTTAATAAACAGCTCGTCGTTCTTTTTGGATCCTGGTTGATGTTTTATTCTCGTTTTTGTCCATTTTTCATTCATCAAGTTGAAAAATCGGATGGACTTCAAGACTTCGTCACTTCAGGATTTCAGGAAATCACGTTCGCACGAAAACAACACGAATTACATTGTTTTTACTTTTAACTTTTAAGCTGCTTCAATTGCTTTTTGCCACCTCTTCTCTTGTATGTTTTTGTAGTTGCTTACATCTCGTGACTACTGAATACAACAACAAAGACAAAAACAGCAACAACGAAAAACAGTGTTGCAATTTTTCATTCTTCACGCGTTCTTCTCTGCTCTGCAAATAAAATGAACTGAATTCGATTTTTGTATACGTTTCTTTTATATTTCTTATTAAATTGTAAATAATAATATTCTTTAGTTATATGTATGTATGTATATGTTATTATGTAAATCATCGCAATTCAAAGCTTTGAAAAATAAAACATCAAAAACTTCTTCATTAAACTAAAACGGAACTAAAAAATTGCACTGCTTATTTTGTTGTATTCGGGTCTCTGTTCCGACGGTGTTTGCTTATTTCAGCCCTTGAATGCCCCCGTGCCGCATGCCCACCCACTCCAGGGCCGCATCACGGCTGGCTTTCGAAATTCCAATATTTATTGTAAAACAAACAAACGAACTTCGTTCGGTCAAAAATGTGAGCGATTTTAAAATTCGTTACGAATTTCACGCTACCGTCTGTTGCAAAACGGTTTTTACCGTTAGCATTTTTTACCGTTCTTGCACTTTATACGGTTGTTTTGTTGAGAACTCCTTCCTCTCTGTCACTCTTCTTTAAAATGTCGCTGTTCAACCCTTAGAAGTGGAAAACGAAGACAAACAGCAGAAGCATCTAAAAAAGTCTCCCTTTTTTGCTGTTTTGTTTTTTTAAAGCGAATTCTTTCACTACGTCGCTTGAATCGAAGCATCGGAAAATTTCACCACACCGCCGACGAGCATTAAAATTGCATTCGCTGGATTTTCATTTGATTTGATTTTCCTCTTCTCTTATTTTTTACAGGAATCCATTAAAAATTCCAAAACATTTTTATTGTGACAGTGAGTAATGATGGCATTTTCGATGGTTACAAGCGGATTAGCAGCGGCTTCGAGCGCTGACAAGGAGGGTGATCGTCTTCGGCGAATTCCAGCCACCCTCCCCATTCAATCATGCAGCCACCCTTGCAGCACGTGTTCTTTTCTTCACCGAAGGGTGCAAGGACTCACGAAGCAGGTTGCTGGAGTTTCTACCACCAACTTTCAGAAAAGCCTCTTCGATGCGGTGCGATGCGATGCCATGGAACGATCTCCGTGTTTAAAGGTGATGATTGTGTAGTATGCTTTGAGTAGAAGAAATGGCCAACGTGTCTGCCAACTTGTTTAAGCAACGAATTTGAAGTTTGGGCCGATCGAGCATCCGATAAGAAGAAGGAAGAGAAGAAAGGGGGGGGGGGGGGGTTAGAAGAGGAACCGTGGGCGATCAAGAGCTGCAATAATTATTCTCTGCCACTTCTTCCTACTCCTCGCCCCACCTTATTCTATACTATAGAACCTATAGAATCTATAGACACCATGTTGTCTATCGTACTCGTTTGCACCTGTGGCTGTGGTTGCGTCTGTCACCTTCTCACCGCGTCAGCTGATTGACAGAAGACGCTGTCAAACAGATTACACGGCAAAAATAAAGACTCTTTCCATGAAGTCGAGTTTCTTTCTTTTCGAATGAACCCTTTTCTTGTTTTGTTTAACCTGAACATTGAACTTTATTTGGATTTCCTTGCAGACAGAAGAAATGTTAAAATAAATAAAATTTATAACTGTTTGTGTTGATTGACGAAGGTAGCCGACGCAGCAGGCCCCCGCTTCTCTTATCTCCTCGTTTCTGTTCCCACCACTGCAACTCTTCTGTAGTACAACATTTTTACCCAAACTAAAAACCAAGTCTAACGAACTGTCAAAATGTCTAATTAAAGAGTTGAACGGAGTTGAGAAAACAGCAAAGTGAGAAAAAATATATCCATGTACATACATACATATGTACATATATCAGTGTTTATGTATTGAAACTCAGACACAGTGCACTCGCGATACCGTGAACTATTAACAACCAACGATGTTCACGGTTACGAGAGTGTTCACACTTGAGATTGTGGAAACTATTATGGAAACTTCATTATTTTACCTCAGAAAGAAAGTTTTTCAATGCTAAAACCATATTCATTCATTTAAAAACAATAAATTTGATCGTTGAACTGATTAAAATCAATAAAAGACAATCAAAAATTGGATTTTCCTCCAGAATGCAAATAAGAAGTTCCACGAATTGTGGATTTCGCCAAGTCATCGTTTTTTTTCATAAGCCTGCAACACTGCAGCCACTTTTCAAGTGCTCCACGATGTCTGCCCTTATTTTGAAGTTCAAACCGTCGGGTGTTTCACTGACATCCTTTTTGCACTGAACACGTGTCAGCCTAAACGAAATGAAGTTATGGCAAAAATTAAATAATAATCGAGACATAAGAGACAATAAACAGGGGATTCCCTAAATTATAAATCAATTTATGTTCAAGGAATGAACGAACGAAAGTTTTCGGGCTTCTATGGTCGTTTTTTTCGGCTGTTCACCTTTTCGAATAGTCAATGGAGCAACTCAGTTGTTCATCTTATCGGATTTTCGCGTTCTTCGGAGGTTCGCCTTATCGCGAGCGCATTGTATGTGGCATGAATGCATCGAGTTGTGTGATTTATATACATACTATGTGTGTGTGTATATGTAAATAAGGAAACCGAAAGAGGGATCCACTTGTTGTTGGTTTTTTGGACTTGTTGAACGAAAAAAAGACGTCTCAACAACCAACTTGTTTATCAAGCAGTTCATTAAAAGTCGAAGAACCGAATTAATTTTTAGAACTCCACTCGTCCACTCGTCGATTATATCGGAGGAAATCGAGATATGATCGTAACGCAACGAAAGTGTTGCTGTTATTTTTGTTGTTGTTTTTGTTGTTGTTGTTGGTTTCCCCCACCTCCTGCAGAGCGTAGCTCACGTGACACGTGTCAAAGGGGAAAAATTGAATTAAAATGACACGCTTGCTTGTTGAGTGAAAAATGAGGACATGATGATGATGATGATGATGATGATGACGGTGAGTGTGTTGTTCGGTGGGAGGGAGGGATCGAGGGAGGAGAGACGTAAATAAGGTGGGATTGCATTTAATACACAAAAACGAGAAGAAAGTAACTAAAACAGGAAATCAATATTATTATTATTATTATTACGCAAAACGAAGTGTTTCAAATGTCATCGATGAGGGGCGAGGGAGGAAGGGGTCGGAAAGGGGGTGCGAAAGAACAAGAGGTGCCGCAAGTTGTTGTCATTAATTTCTTTGCTTTTAAGCAATCAACTTTTACGTTTTTCCTTTTCTTTCAATTTATTTCGAATTTCGAATTACTTAAACTCTTCAAAACAAGGATTTTTGCAAGAATTTCTCCCTAAAAATGTCTGTGATTCTTACTATCGTCCTCTCAGTTCCTGTGTGCATTAGTGCGATACGAGTACGTATCATAAAATGATTGCTCTTGCCAACAACACGTGTTTTGCGTCCGTTTCTTCGAAATGCTTGCCGTATTCTTTCATTTCTAAACAATTTGCATTTATATTAAAATCCATAAACATCCATATGGCTTGCATGTTCCCCCGCAACTCCACTTCATCATTCTACTCCTCCTCCTCCCCCATCGACATCGCGCCCCTTCTAGTTTCCGAACCCAGCAACTGGCTCATTACATCGACTGCCACCCTCACTCAGCAAAGCCACAGATTATTTGGGATTAATTACGCCTCATATATCAACAACTCAACTCACATCGACTGACAGAGCATACGACGGCCCCCTCCTCCTGCGCCCCGGAACATTTTCGATAATATTTTTGTCCCCAAACCCGAAGAAAAGCCCACTCGCTGTGGTGATTTCGTTTTGATTGCGTTTATTTTGTACGAATGCGACGCGAGTGCGACTCTTCAAACGAACGAGCCTTCCCTTCGCCAGGCTTGTTGTTGCTACTTGCGATTCACATTCCGAATGGTTACTAACTTACAATCATCCGCAATTCAGCCGAAGCAGTGACACTGCAATGAGACAGAAAAAAAAGCGAAACCGAAGCCGAAGCCGAAGCCTAACGTTGAAAGCTGCGCAGTTGACTGCAACGCTGCAGTTTCGAGCTGTTCTCGTTTCTTGCTACGAAGTTTGCAATCATAACTTTTTCAAGAGAAATTCGCAACATGATATGACATGATATAATATTCTTATTCCACATAAAAAGCACGATAAAATCAACTCGCAGAGGGGAGTGAATTCAGAGAATAATCCCCCCTGCAGCTGAGGGGGGAAAAAGACAAATAAATTAGAAAATATTTATTTGCAGCAAAAGCAAGCGTTTTCAAGAATTTTAATATTGTTATTGCTATTGTACTGTTGCGAGTGTGAGTGAGAGGGAGCCAAGAAGGAGAGAGTCGAAGAGTGGTTTTCGGACGGCGAGAGAGGGCAGGGAGGGGGATGTAATTGCGACCACTTCAACATCAACTGCTGGGGTGGCGGCCCTTCAAAAAAGGGGTTTTTCTAAAAGTTGTCGGGGCTGCATCAGCATCAGCAGCAGCATCAGCATCTTTTGCTTGGTCAGTCAAGTGTAAATTTCGGAAATTAGTTAAGGGATTTGTTATGTTTGATTACAGTGCCACCGAAGCCACTGCTTTAATCAGAAAAAGATAGGCAAGCGGGTGGGGGTGGAGGGTGGGTATGAATTGCGACAGGAAGAGTGACACATGAATGAGACGTGTTTGTTTTGAAATCACGAGGAGAAAATACGATAAACTGATAAAATGTCAGAATAAACTTGATCTCAATGAGGCAAATCTTTCCCTTGAGTTGTTCACCACAGCTGTGAGCTTTTTCCACCTCTTCGCCATTGTAGCTGACAGCAGTTAAGTCAAGAAACAGTCGGTTTCCCAAACTTGCAGTCATTCGTCGTTGTCGAGTGCTCGCCAAACGCTGTTCAAACAACGTTATCACCCGAATGAGACAACAGATCGGAGCTTTTCCCCTCGCCGCTCGCTCCTGGTCGAATTCCAGGCCCGTTCTAAGACCCGAGTCACAGCCCCGTCCTGCAGAAGAAAGAAGGAGAGAGAGGGACACTATTGCTACTTTATTATACTGCCATTTATTATATAATTTCATTTTTTTGATTTAATAATTTAAAAAAGGAGTCTTCGATATTCTTTTCTTTTATTATCTTCTTTATTTTTACGTTTATAAAGCAACAGAAGAGGTTTTTGAAGTTTTGTAATAAATAAATAATATTTTTGAATTACTTTTTGAGGGAAGCTTGGCGCCCCGCAACCCAGTTTGAGCGGCTCTGTCGTCGAGACCCTTCATTGGATTCGTTGTTTGAGTGCCGTCGTCTCCTCAGACGATTTGCAATAAACGCTGTTTCAGTATCTGAGTCCGATATCTAAAAAGTGGACGTCAGGTGGCTCTTCTTCCCTTCTCTTCGGTCGCGCGGCTCCGGTTGCATTCGTGTTTCATTCGCGATTGTGCATCTAATAACAGTGTTTCGTGGAGGTGTTGTTGTTGT
The DNA here is from genome assembly GCA_949629155.1 of Myopa testacea. NCBI lineage: Eukaryota > Metazoa > Arthropoda > Insecta > Diptera > Conopidae > Myopa > Myopa testacea. The sequence goes on along the minus strand of OX451348.1, from coordinate 8,257,607 downwards.
ATTTTTGTGCAACCGATCAACAAGCATAACAGCAGCGCATGCAGGTGATCAAAATGCCGTCGAACGTCACTGATTCAGCACTGAATGGTTTGCATTCGTTATTTACAACGGTACAAGTTGACAACGACAACGACAACAACAACAACATCAACATCATCAGCGATGACATCGACAACAACTACTCTGGGAATTTAGTACGGCTGCTAGAGGAGCACAAACACGATTCGCTTTCGCATCACAACACGTCGACGATCGTTTTGATGATCATCGCGTGGAGTCTGCTGATTGTCGGCTTTACGCTCTGCTGCTGTGCTCAATGTCTCGATTGTTTGAAGAAGAATACGACGCGCAGAGGCGCAGTGGAGGGGCGTGGCAATGGCGCAACTGCAGATGCAGCTAGTGGTGAGTTTTTCACAAAAATACTCTCTAAAATGCTCTCTAAGAAAACAGAGTAACGCTTTAAAATCCACTGCTTTTGATTGTGTGGTTTTTTTTATTGTAATATTGTTTTTTTTGTAATTGTCACTTTTTATAACTTTTTATAACTCTTTATTAACTTCCTATTTGTGCACATTTTTACTCTCTCAACCCCTCTCAACCCTCTGGCTTTAATACAACAAATTTTGCGAAGCTTTCTACTGCTTCGAAGGCGACGAATGCGCTGCTTCAAGCGTGGCATACTTTTAGGCTGATACTTTAAATTCACTGCAATTCTTTGAACCGTCAAGCAATTTCAGGAATTAATTGAGTTGCTTTAAAGCGGGAGAAGACGATGATCAAGTTTATATGCGAGTTCTATGCAACAACCTGGAGCTTAAGAACTGTGGTTCAGTTAACTTTACAGTTAACATACAGCTGAAGAGGAGGAGTGAAAAAACATTCGAATTCGATTTACAGTGCTTTCCAAGCCTATAAAAATACTCTTGTTCTTCTTCTTCGTGGTCTTCTTCGTTTTCTTCTTCTTCTTCGTGCTCCTTTTAATTGCTTTCGTTGCATTTCATTGAAATTTTCTTCATGGTGTTCCACTTCTTTTTCTTCTTCTTCTTCTTCTTGTTATGTTTATGAATGACAAACATGTCAGAATCAGTTGCATATCGTGTCCATTTAAATATCAACGCAAGCCAACGCGAATTTTTTGCAGGATGGATCCTGCTTGTTGTTGTTGTGGTTTTTGTTGTTACTCCCTCCGCGTAGTGTTATTGTTGTGGCAGCATTGAAGCATTTCGCTCATTTACAACTTGCCATTCGTGCAGTTGACGCACACTGTTGTTGTTTTTTGTTAGAAACAACTGTACAGTACGTGTATACATACACACATACTTACTATATGTACATATAACGGGCTTGCTATCAGCAAACAAGGTGGTGTTTGCTAGAGCAGCACCACCAACAATGGCAACAACAACAACTGCACCAACAACATCACATCATCAACATGTCATCCTTCGTTATTCGGTTCAAATTTACGACATCTCATTCATGGCAGTTTGACGGAAGATTTTTGTTCAAAATGTGTGTCAAAGAGATAAAAGCGAGGATGGAGTCGATGGCGACGATGCCGACGTCGTTCGGTCGGTCATCCTGCAGATATTCGCGCATAACAAACGACGTTATTTTTCACTAATGTACATAAAAGAAGCACAATCAAACCAACAAAAATGGTTGATTGATGGAAGATGAACACTCAGCTGCCAGCTGCTCTCAACTGATAAATAATATTCGAACATTATTTCGCAAGGAATAAAAATAAAACGCTCTTCAATTTGAATATTCGTCCTTTTTCATTCCAAATTTCAACGAAGGCTTCTTTAACCTCATTTAACCTCAACCAATCTAACCCAAAAAAAACAAAAACACAGTCGATCAAAATATACTCAGCGCGTTTTTCTAACCTCACACTGTCACCAAACAAGTCACTGAAAATCACGCTGAACTTAAAGAAAAAAATTCGTTTTACGTTCAACACTTTTTTGTTGTTGTTGATGGTTTAGTTTTCCTGTAAACCGGATGCTTCGTCATTTAAGCCAATTTGTAAACCTTTAAATCGCCTTACGAGTACCTTTTTTGTTGTCCAACGTTTCTCAATACTTTTTAGCCAACGTGGATGAACGAACAAACAAAGAAACGCAGTTCGACACACATTTTTAATGCGTTTGAGATTATTTCATGTTGTATTCTTAGTTAAACGGAAACAAAATCTTCGCTAAACGTTTTTCAATGCTTCTTTCTTCCTTTTCACGCTTCAAGCAAATGTTACGCTTTTCTTCGGCTTGAGTTGTTGTTTTTTCTTCTTTCTTGTCTTCTTAGTTTCTTTGATGGCGGCTTCTTTTAACCAAACAATTGACGTGTTACGAGATTGAGATCGAGTCAGAGAGGAACAACAACAACAGCAGCCCTGGCAGCAGCTTAGAAGTGGCTTAGAAACAGTTGCATCGCTTAAGAGTTCCGTTTGTTGTTTCCTTCTTCCTTCGTGGAGTTGGGATGGCGCGAGTGTCTGCTGTATTGCGGACATGCTTGAAACGATCAGCTCCGGAAAATTATTAATGACCTCAACGAGACCCCAACGTAACATTCTCACGTATCTTCGCCGTCGTCGTCCTTCGATTCACTTAATATGCATACAAATCGATCCAACTTCCTTCCTTTCTTTCTTTCTTCAGAACCTTTCTGTTTCCCTTCCTTCCTGCCATCGTTTGCTTTGTTGTTTCCCTCACTCGCTCATAACCTTTATTTCGACTTCGTCGTCGACTTCGATCCCGTTTGTTTCCTTTCCATCCCTTCGACCCCCAGTCGAGAGTTCCCATTCGACCATTCATTGAATTTTTGTTTTTATTGATTTGAATTTATTTCAATTTCCGTTAAAGTTGAATTTTATGAGATCACCTTCAAGTCAGCCAAAGGTGAATATAGTGCGATGGGCAACAACAGCAACAACAACAACAAGCACAATTCATTAACATTGCTTTAATATATTGTAAATATATCAGTTCTATTGTAAAAAACTGTCCACACTTTCGCAGGACAGTCGTATTAAATGAGTCGGAGTTGTTGGAAAAAAACACCGTAGAAAACCGTAGCAACAACTGCAAAAAAGCAACAAAAAAAGAACAGATTCACGCAGAGTCAACGAATTTTCTGGTGCTTCCGTAAAAAAAATGCGCTTGTTTTTCATACCTGACACCCCTACAAAAGGGTGGAGGGGTGTATTATGTTCGCCGTTCCTTTTGTAACGCACAGAAGGAGCCGTGGAGTAGCTATAGAAAAGTACGTACATATTCTTGATCAGAGTCGATTATCGCCCGATAAGGATCTGTCCGTCCTTCTGTCCGTTAGTCTGTCCGTCTGGGCATGATTCGCCCCTTTTTAGCATATCTGTCGTATTAAGACTTCAAAATGGCAAAAATTTGAGCCAGAGTATAATAAAAGATTTTCATTGCCAATGATTTAAGCAATATAATTGAATATCTTCACATCTAGGATCAATAATATACATACATATACATATGTACTAATACAAAGATATTAAGATGTATTATACAAAGATAGGTGTGGTCTATCATGAGTTCCATAGTCCAAATAAGTCATGTTGTAGGGTATCTGAGGTTCGGCCAGGCCACCTCTTTACTCGCTTAGCACTTTTTCCGGCCTTTTTTTTGTTTGGGTGACAAATTTTCTGATCTTTTGTTTGTCTCTGTCGCTTTTTCTCTGTTGTCGTCTCCCTCATCCCTCTCTCATCTCTCTCACTCTTTTGTTTGTTTGTTTGTTTATGACTGAGACTCGATCGGATCGGATCGAATCGGATCACAGAAGGTGATCATTTGTTACGTTTTATTATTTTCGATGATATCTTTTTGTCGATTTTGTTGTAATTTGTTGTTGTCTGCTCTGAGCAGCTTAGAGTCGATTTGGATGGATAAATTAATTTGCAACGGTTCCTGTTGCTCATTTCCGGCGGTTTTACGACTCATTATCGAAAGCTGATCAATTAAATACTTATTTTAGATTTATTCTCTTTTGCTATCCATGCTTAGAAAGTATTTTAAAAAAAGAAGAACAACAAAGAACCAACAAAACAAAAATCGTCCCTTTGAAATTCCAACACGATTGTTTTGGGTTCAGTTTTTGATACGATTAAAAATCAGTGAGTGGATCAGTGAGCGGATTCATAGTTTTAGTTGTTGATAGGATCAGTTCTCCTAAAAAGGACTTCTGTGTTGATTGTTCACTGGGACGAGGACTCCGAGGTACCAGGTACTGAACACACTGATTCTTGATAATGATGCCGATCCTGGATTCCTGATCGATTCTTAACTTTGAAAAGAATCATACACTGTACATTTCAAGAGGTAACTCTTTAGTATTTCTCCCCATCAATCCTCGCGGAATCAGTTACTAGACACACTTGATAGCGATGGCAAAGATTCTCGGGTCGAATAACGTAATTGAATACTCGATTCGGTGGTCGGATTCTCCAGATTTGATTGACCAATACTCACTTTTGCTTAAGATATTATTTACTTTACTGTGTAACTATTTAATTTCATAATTGTACACTTTCGCATGAAAAATTTACTGTTACCTAAAAATTGACTGTCACTTGAACGATGAGCCCAGAGAATTCAAAGAAATTCCTACTCTATCCATCGTATGGAGTAATTTTTAATCGTTGTTCTGATGAATCATCATCATCATCGGCCGATTCCACTCAAATCTATACGTACGAGTATATAAAGTAAATGACTTAATTATCGGCTTCATACGAACCACAACAACAACCACCGATAAGGATTGATTACAGAGTTCCGTAAGAATGCAGTACTCGCCACCAACCTCGCCACCAACCTCACCTCAACCACACCTCAAGCTCATCAAAAGCGATGAGTGTTTGAATTTTTACACATCATTACAGAAAATAACAGTGAACAGCGAGCCACCTGAGTCGCTTGGCTTTTAAACAAACAAACAAACAAAGAATTCAGTCGTATGAAATCATAAACTACAGTAAATTAATACGAGTCCCCTAAATCGCTGTGTAGTGAAGAGTGAATCAGTGTAGAGGTCGCTGGTGTTCGTGTTCTTCCTTTTGCTTTTCTGATGAGTGGATGGAATTCAATGCGTGTTTACAGAGCGACGAGTTTCCGAGATCCGTCCGCGGTGTGCGTCGGAGCAGTTCAGAGACTTTGAGCTGCAGAAGTGCATGAAAAGCTAATCTATCAGAACAGCGTTTTCAAAAACAACCTTTCAACAAAACTGTATTGCAAACGTGTTTCCCAGAAGTTGGAAAGAAACGAAATCTTTCTTAAAGATGTGCTTCCTAGAAAACAGCTTTAGAAAAATATATCATAACATGTTATCATAAGAACGTACTTTGCTCAGAAGATGAGTGTTTTTAAAAGCTGTTCCTCAGAAGATGTGTCTATGAGAAGATGGTTTCGTTGAAGATGTGTTTTTAGGTGAAGAACAGGTGCTTCTAAAGTGCTACCTTGAAAGGTGAAAAAAGTACCACTAATAAAGGCAGTGAAGTCATCATATCGCTGCTATGGGTTCCTATATTATGTTCATGGGGTTAATTTTCCCTCTTCTTGTGGGTGTTGACTCTGTATACAGTGGCGACTATGGTAGATTTGCTGAGATGCTTAAGTCTTCCTTGTTTTCCATGTAAACACTACTTAAATGCAGTATGTTTTCCATACTAGTTTGCGATAACACTTTGTAGCTAATCTGCTTTCGATTGCTTTATCAAGAAATCGTGCTCCATTAATGAATGATTATAAATAAAATAGAGGATATCTGAGGGCACTTTACTAACATTACCATTAACTCATATTTTGCAAAACTTGACTCATGAATTTTTTGAAAAATGTTTTCAGACCATGTAGATTAGAAGTTCACTTAAACATCTAAACACGAACGTTTTATAGCATCTCTGCGTTTATGACGTGGCTAAAAAATAGTTATGGAAAATTTTTCTTTTCTAACTCTTGCTGGGACCTCTAAAAACAACTTTTATTAATTATAATAAAGATATCAAGCATTTAAATCGACAGATCTAGATAAACTTCAAACAATGTGCTCACTCTGGAGTTCTTTTTTATCGCAGCGAGTTTACGACTCTAGAAATTTCGAAAAAAACAACCGTTACTCTTATCTTATCTCTCATTGTTTGCGAAAAATAAATACTTCTTGAGTGAGCAATATTTTCAGTATTGTACTCTTGTTGAACCATTTAATTGGTCAACTTAAACTGTACTTTGGTTGGTTTAATTTCGGATGCTTTAGTTTAGGATGCTTCAATTTTGAAAGAAAAAACAAGAGACGTTTGAAGTTATTTAAACGATTTTCAATGGTAGAAGTGAGCTTTGAAGTGGGGACGCCCCTCTCCCCTTCTTCTCTTTCACTCCGCCAACTCGGCGACAGTGAATAGTTTTCACTTAAAAAAAAGAAAAAGAAATTCAATAGCCGCAGGTTATTTTTACAGAAAGCTATAAAGTGGTTAAGCCTCGGCTCATGTTGCACAGTTTCAGCTGCACCATAAGCAGCTGAAGTGGTTCAGTTTTCTATCCCAGCAGTCTTGGGTTTCAATCCAATCTAAGGTTCAGCTAATAATTAATTAATTAATGATTGTATTAATCATCATCAATCAATAGTTTTAGAAAAAATACTCAAAGTTAAGAACGGAGTCTTGAAAAACGATTTGAATAATAAAATTATTCGATTCGTTCATTTAAATTTACTAAATAAATAAAATCTACTATATAATAAAAACTCTACCGGTTCGTGTTAATTTGACACTTGAATGTGTTTTCAAAAAGATTCTAAGCGAAGAAGTGGAATTTTTCCACAAGTGTGATTATTTTAAACACCTGATTTTTACTCTTTAAATACTACCAGCAACCCCGCAGTCGCCTCCCTCCCCGACATGGCTATGAATTTCTTATCTTCTTAAGATACGAGCGAGGTGAACATCAACAGCTTGAAAACTATTCTGACTCTCTGACTCAGTGTCTCGATTGCGTTGCCAACTGCGATTACAGACCTAAAAGAAGTAAAGAAGTTAAATTAAGCATCAACTTACACATAAAATATACAATACATAAATAAATAAAATGTATAAAATAAACTAAATACATAAATAAACGAAAAAATACATAGCAAATAACAATTCTAAAAAGCGACTGTTAACGAAAATTTAACTATTGAAAGAACTATTAAAATAAGAAACAAAGTAAAAAAGATAAAAATTGAAAAAAAATAATAATAATAAATACACAAAAATTCAAAAACAGAACTTAAAAATAATTAAATTAAAATATAAACAGAATTTTAATCAAAACAATATTGAAAAAAAAAAATAAAATAAATAATAATGAAAATAATCGTGACAAGAAATAAAATTAAATTTATCCCAATTATTAAGTACGATAAAAACATGAATAAAATAATAAATGACAAATTATAAAGCAACTTATCAAATAATAAAATAAATGAATAAATAATTATAATAAATTAAAAATATTCATAATATAAAAAATTAATAAGAAAAAATATTACAATAAATATTGTACATTAAATAATAAACAAATTGAAAATCAGAAAGTAATGAAAAACTATTTCAATTTATTAATGAATTCATTATTCATTTATATTGTTTAATAAAAGCGTAATTAAATCGAAATTATTATTATATACTTATACTTTATAATACTTTATAAATATAAATAAATAAATGTACTTAAATATACTGTAAATATAGTTTATAAAAATACAGTATAAAATTAATGACAATAAATATGTTTTGTTTAAGAAAATATTTTTTGTAGAAAGCTTTAAATCCACCCCCAATCCCCCGAGTATTATTTCACTGAAAATTCGATGGCAACTCTGGCTGAGAAGAATTCTTATTAGAAAAATATTCTTATTTGAAGCATTGAATACTCACTCCAATAGAGATTAGATACGCTAGCATTGAGATGGGTTTGTTGTTGTTATTGTTGTAGTTGTTGTTGTTGTTGTTGTTGTTGTTGTTATTGAACCAATAAGAACGTCCTTAAAGCAAAACATAAGGAACAACAACTACAATAATCGAATAGTAAACAGAATTCAAAGTTCAAAATAGGAACAACAAAAAGTCACGAAAAATCGTCTTTTTAAGGGGGAGAAAGAAAAACAACACCGAAATAAATGACCAATAAATACAAGCAAATATTATTTAAAAATAAGAAGAAAAACACAAATAAAATCATCTTTTATTCAGTAGATAAATTAAAATATTACAAATAATAATAATTATTATAATAAACGAAATAAATTATTAACAAGACACTAAAAAATTCTTCTTAAAGCAAAAATAATGATAAAAACAACAACAACAACGAAGAAACAATAATTTTTCATGCGTGTTTTCATGTTTTCTCTAAAAAAATTACATTTTCGCCATTTTGTCATTTCTAAAAAATATTAAAAATGCGAAATTAATTAATTTATAATATATAAAATAAATAAAAAAAAGAAAACAAGCTTCATTTATGTTATTTTCACATTTTTCAATGATCGTTTCTCTATTCTTTTATCTTCTTCTTGTTCGCGTATATTTTGCTTGTTTTTGCGTTTATTTTTCTTGTTTTTCGCATTTAAATTACATTACATAGCGAATTCATAAATAAATAAATGAATTTGAAAAAGAAAAAAAAATAACAATTAATAAATACAATGAAATAAATAATAATAATGATCAACGCTGTTCGATCGATCTGCGGCGATCGTTTAACGCTTCGATTAGAAGGCGCAATTATTGCCTACCTAATAGAGTAACTATCTAAAAATAGACGATGATTATTAGTGAAATGAAATTGATCATTAAAAGGAAAGGAAAACAAACCCTCTTCGTACACTTTGCATAAAAGTTAACTTTTTAAGTTATGCAATTTAAACGATTTCATCTGAAATGAGGTTTAATATCCGTACTTTCTTTAAGTTCTCCTTACTTTCTCTAAGTTCTCCTTACTTCCTTGCAAAATGAATAGAAATCATTAAATGATTTGCATTGCAAATTGATTTCCATAATTTAATGCAATAATAAACCTTGTTATTAAATTAAATATTAATAATAAACTGAATAACATGGAATTAATTACATTTTCATTTAATTGTATTCATTTAATCGTTGCTAAAGTGATGAGAAAAATAAATGATTGCGTAATAACGGTAGTAATTCTCAATGAGATATCCAAGAAATAATAAAGAAACAATAATGGAAATAATAAATAGGTTTCATTTGAGAAACTTTAGAATATTTGTTTATTTTTGTCCATGAATTGATTTAAATAAATGCATACAAATACTTATAGTATTTAAACGCATGAGAAAAATAAAAAAAAAAAATTTTTAATTAAAATTTCACTAGAAAGTGTCTACTTTAAACTTCGTTGAATAAATTCGTTGAATAAAAAGACGCACAGGCGTCTCTCGAATAACAGTGTTCATAGGTGCCTTGTTATTCGAAACCGTGTTGTTTGAGGCTTTAAATACTATAGAAGGTTATCCGAATTAGACTACAGGACTATATATTTAAATAAAAAACACATTCTTTCTAATTTTATTGGTTTTTATACTCGGTCATCAAATATTATCTATGACAAATATGAATGAGAAAACATGTCTACCAAATGACATCAATTCGAATGCTTTCCAAATAACTATACTAGATACATATGTATATAGTATCCTATACTCCTATAGGATTCCATTCCATTCCATTCGTAAAATGGTCTATCGTCGTAGGGTAGAAAGAATGGAAAGCGTCAAGATGCAAGCATGGCGTTCGAGAGATTTTCTCAATCAACATCCTAAAGGTACTTTTGGATAACACTTTATACGATATTCCACAGATAAAAGAACTATTACGTCATCAGCACCCGTACATACTACAGTCAGTCTTCCTTGTAAGTCAACATGATACGTTTAAAGTGCATATAAACAAATGAACTGTGCGATCGAGTTAGTTTTCAACAGTAATAATCACGATTTCGTGTAATTCGAATTTCGTGTAACTCGAATTTCGTGTTTCTCGCGTATTGTCTCACATTTTAACCGTAATATCGCGAGTATACCTGCTGGTCGAGGGACGCCTGTAATCTTCATCATTATTGTATTTCAAATTCGTGATAAATTGTGATAAATAACAAAAAAACCAACAAAAACTATTGTCGATTCCCCTGTCGCTGAAAAGTTTTCTTTTGCGCTTTCCTGCTGTTGTTTGTACGCCACTAAAAAGAAACCAACTCGGCGCAGTCACCACGCCGCGCTGCAGAGGCAACAGCTTAAGCGGCTGTGACGTCACAACAGCAACGACAAAACGACGCACAACGAAGTCGACGTCACTAGCGCCATGGTCAAATGACAACTATTTGTTTATCGTATATATTTAATATAAATCGTTCTTGTTGTTGTATTCATCTGTGTCATTCTTAGTGAGTATTTTTTTCACCGCTTTTTTCATTTGTTTCGTGTAGTTTTCTTTTCTTTTTTTTTGGGTCGAGAGTTTGATAAGAAAATGGATCATCGGGAGGGATGGCGGGCGGGGGAGAAGGCATTTAACAACAACAACAACAATAAATTTAATAATACTAGCAACTGTAAGAGCCGCAACAACAACGACAACAACAACAACTGTTTGCACTTCAGTCGAGATTCCGTCGAGGGGCGTTCGTTGTTCGAGGCACACACACTCGACGCAGGCAAAACTTCTGTCGTCGAAACGAGTTCAATTGTTGTAAACAATCGTTGAGGCTGGTGGTACGTTTGGTCGTCTGAGCGCGCGTCTAAGCGACTGATTGAGTGACTGACTGATTCGACGGCAGATTGACTGAGTGTCGATGCGCGATCAGCAATCAGCGAACTACGAGCATTCGTCTGCGACAAAATTCGAGATTCGCTGCCAGAAGCGACTCCCTCGCCGCCCCTCACCGCCCCTCACCCGACGATTGACTGCCTGACTTTCTTTCTCAACAGACGACAACATTTTCGGTGGCCGGCCGACAGACCGCAGACGTTCGCTTGGCTCAGCTGATTGAAGAAGTGCTCAAAAGAAATAAAAAACAAAGCGGTAGAAAAACAGCAACGTCAAGTGTTAAATTGTAAAGTTTAAATAGAATAGAAGAAAACAACAACAAAAACATAGAAAAAGGAAAATTTAAAGAATAGAATAGAAGGAAACAACAAAAACATGGAAAGTGCTGTTGAATTATGTTTGAAGAGTTGCACAAAACAAACTGAAACAAAAACATAACAAAGAATATAAGACAAGCTACCGAATGCCACAGATAATTCAATAAAATATTCCAATGAAATAAAAGTTCAGTGAAATGCAATCAAAATTGAATTGAATTCAATACAGAATTTATTAAAAAATTTAAGAAAATTGAATAAACAGTTTAATGAAAAATGTAATAAAATTCAATAAAAATTTATTAAAAAATTCAATAAAAATTTATAAAAAAATTCAATAAAATTCGATACAATATAATAAAAGATTTCAGTAAAATTCAAGAAATTATAATAAAAGAATGCAATAAAATCCACTTTAATATTTATGAAAATTCAATAACAATGTAAGCAAAATTTTATGAAAACCTTACTTCAAATGGTGAAGAATTGAATTCAGCATAAATTAGTTTTAGTTTAGTACAGCTTTTCAAAAAATAAGTTTATTTTTTTAACAAACAAGCCGAAAACCGGTTCGAAGCGGTTCGAGTCGAGTTTATCGTATTTTCCTGTTCTTCTTTTCGTGTTCTTCTTCTTGTTGGGCTTATTTTCTACTTAATTTGTTTACGATTTTTTTATTTTTATTTAGTAGTTGGTGTTGCTTTCTCGATTCATTTATTATTTGCTTGTTATTTATTACTATTTACTATTACTATTATTGTTATTATTATTATTATTATTTACTATTATTATGTATTATCATTAATTACTATTATTATTTATTTTTAATCTTTATACTTCGTTGCATTTAATTGTATTGATGCCTTGCAGCTTTGATTCTTTAAACTGCTCTCATGTTTTTGTTGCTTCTTCTTCTTAGAATTATTGTTATTCTTCGTCTTGTTTATATCCTTGATGTTGTTGCTGTTGTTATTGTTTTAGTCACAGTCATCAGGAGGACCACACAAATCATGAAATGGTTGTCATTCTTGGTTATTTTTTTGGTTGCCTTTTTATTGTTTACTTCGAATGCAGAAACCAACAACAAAAACGATGCCGGCAAAACAACAACAAAATAACAACATTCACGGTGTTGTTTATATTATATTCATCTACATAGATTCTAGCTACAATAATTTCTCGCTTTCTTACTAAAAGACTCCTTTCATTACAATGAAATGAAAAACGATCTTTTTAAAAATATAATAATTAAAATTAAATCAAATACAATAAAATAAAAGCACTTGTTTTTTAGTACATACTTCCTTTTCTTTATCTTATAAAGTCTGCTCTTTTATGGACTTAAACTTCAATGGAATTTCTTTTTTTTGTTGTTATTGTAATTATTTTTTTCAATTTTATTTGTTTTGTTTTACTTGAATTGACTTTAAATGGATGTCGTATGTATTTCAAAATGATAAAGTACACAATATTTATACACATACTCCTTCATGCTTTTGTTCATATGGAAAAAATCGCCCTCTACCGGTTGAATCTCGATACATTTGGTGTCCATCTGCACCCAAGATACGTATCACTAAACGTGTGAATTAATTCATTTCCCCCCTTTTTTTTGCTCTGGTTCTTATCGGTTGTTTTTTTATACTTTTATTATCATTTTTTTCATTTAATTTAATTTTTTTGGAATTTTGAATTTTTTTTTATTGTTTATTCTCTTGCGTTTGTCTAAAATCTGTTTTTGTATTGTTATCGTTTTAATTATTAATATAATACCTTCATTTTATATGTACATACATACACTACCGGCCAAAAGTTTCGAAGCACCCTTGAAATTTCTACAAATCTTACTAATAGTTATCCAAAGCTTTTACAAATAAAAAGTTTCATTATACATTTTAAAGTTTATTGTATTTGCTTTCAAATTACATTAAAATTAAATTTTAGAAACATTTTTATTATCAAAAATTTTTACAAAAATGTCTAATCTGATATTTCATCAAAAAAGTCCCCTTTGCACTGAATAACTTTTGCTACAATTCTTGGCATTCTGGCGATTAATTTCTTTATGGTTTCCTGTTGTATATTGTTCCAGGATTCCAACAATGCATTCCACATTTCCTCTTTCGACGTAGTCGCTTTTTCTCGCACCTTTCCGTCCAGCTAAACCCATAGAAGCACTATTGGATTGAGATCGGGTGACTGGGCAGGCCAAATCATATTTGTTAATATTCCAGATGTTTGTTTGTTCTCTAAATAGCCTCTGCACAATTTGGGACTGTGTTTGGGATCGTTATCTTGTTGCATCACGAAACCTTCGCCGATCAATCGTAGGCCTGATGGTATGGCATTATGCTGCATCATCTTTCTATACTCCTCCTTTCACATAATTCCATCGATTCAAATTAAATCGCCTACTCCATTGCTTGAGAAGCATTCCCAGACCATAACGGAACCGCCGCCGTGCTTCACTGTTGGGATTACACACTCCGGCAGCATGTTCTCTTGGGCACTACGTTTGGCGAAAATTCTTTGATTTGACCCAAACAACTCGAACTTTGATTCGTCGTTCCAAAGAACATTTTTTAAGTCCTCTTCGGTTCATTCCTTATAGGTTAGAGTCCACTGAAGTCTTCTCTTTTTATTTCGTGGTCGAAGTAAGAGTTTTTCTTTAGCAATCCTTCCACAAAGACCAGTCACTCTAGCCGCCTTATTACAGTTGTTAGTGACACCGGGTTTGATCGACTGTTATTGATCTCAGCTTGTAATTCTGGAGCCGTTTTTCTCCTGTTCCGTCTGCTTGATATTGTCATTGCTCTATCCTCATGATTTCTTGTCGACCTTGGCCTTCCGGACCGCGGAAGGACCTCCAGAGTTCGTACATTTGTATGGTGCGATGCACAGAACTAGTCGAAATTTTTAATTTTTGCTCTATTATCCGCTCGGAATTGCATGCATTTTTTTTTTGGCATGGCTTCGGTTTTTTTAACGTTTGGTCAGTTCGAATCTAGAGAAACAAAGAATGGTGTCAATATTCTAGGTCAGCCTTTTATACTTGACCCAGGGTAAAACATGGATGGTAATAATTATTCATAATTACCTTTAGTAATTACCCCATAAAAAAAAATTACCCTGAGTACCTGAAAAAGGTTTTTTATAACCCTTTTTCTCGATTTTGTATGGCAAGTGCAAGAAACAAAAAACCAAATTTCTTGGCTTAGTGCATTGCTTGAGCATGCAATTAAACAATGAATGTCGTAAACCCGTTTTGGGTTCGATATTACAGTTATCACTTTCCAACCATCCTATTAAAAAAGAAAAAATCAAAATTTATACAGTAATATAGAAATGCCACACGATTTTCTATGAACAGGAGTGGTGCTTCGAAACTTTTGGCCGGTAGTGTATATCGATATTTTTTTTCAAATCGCTCTTTGTTTCTGTTTTATTTATTTTCTGTTGTTGCTTTTGTTTTCTGTTGTTACTCAGCTTTTGCAACGCTTTGCTTTTGATTAATTAAATAAACATCGAGAGTTGCATAAATTATTATGGAGCAATAAATAAACAACGAAGAGCAGCAATGAGTAAAAATATATTCAAATCGATTAAATTGTAAACAAATTAAAATAAGTCCGAGTAAAAAACAGAAACAGGAAAACAAAAATTACAAATAAAATAACAAATAAAGAATAATTAAGTAAAGATTAACTTCAAGAATTAAAGCGAAACAAATAAAGGTTCGAATACGAAGGGAACAACAATCATTAGAACAACAACGACAGTGAGAAGGCGTTGAGCAACGTGTTTAGTTAATCAACGCGTTTAGTTAATCGCATAGATAAACACGTTGTTATTTTATTTAGTAGCCACAATTATTGTCATGCATCATTTTATTTACAAGGGATTTTTAATAAAAGGTGGGCCATTGGCTGGTTTTTTTTAATTTTTTTTTTTTAATTAAATACAGTACGAACTCGGTTAACGCAACACTAAAGTCGTAGCACGTATTGACTCTATAAGTGTAACTTTTCAAAAAGGTTACCGCGATCAGTGCAACTTGTTCATCTGTTTTTTATTTGTATGTTCTCCTTTTGGCTGGTTACGTCTGTCGTTATTTTACAGTCATTTAGTTTCGTGTGGGTCTAGACACAATTCTTTGTAAATATATTTACACATCCAAGTGTGTTTCCTTAGATGGGTACCACTTTCATTAGTACCTACGCGAAATTCGGTCAGGATGGGTGTTACAAGAAATATTACTAAATTATACATATATTAAAAAAAGAAGTGAAATTTTATCCGAAGTTGATAAGGGTGTTTTAGTAAACCTACTTTGTGAAAAATATAATGTGCACGAGTCAACAATAAGTTTTGAAAAATATTGAATCGCAAAAAACTCAGTCTAAAATGTCTAACTTCTTTAAAAAAAAAAAACCATAATATTTTACTCTATGTATCAAATACATACATACATAATATGTACAACATATATGTATATGAACATATACAAAAATGAATATACATATGTAATACATATGTATATGTAATAGATATGTATATTCATTTTTGTATATGTTTCTAACCTTTTGTTTTCTTATTAAATAAAAATGTGTTCAACAATAAGGATTTCCTTTCGTTTCAAAAATGTGTTTTGTATTTCATTGTCAGTTTCTATATAGAAATACAGACATTTGACTACCATTTCTTATACAAAAAGTTTTACCCAGTAAGTGCAACAACCTCGTTTATTGCAACCGCCGTAATTTCTATTAGTTGCGTAAACCGAGTTTATACTGTAATTCATTTATTTGGGTCCAGTCGATGGTCCATATATTATACTATATAAACTATACTTTACCATATATTAATATTATTTTTTTTATATTTTTTATTTACTTATTACACTTATTTATTATTATTATTATATCCCTATCCCAGACATTGCTATAAAAAGGGTTTAGGGTCTTAGAGCGAGATCGTTGTCCCTCCCATTTCCACATTATTCAGCTGGCATCCAAGAATCGACGTGCACTTCTTATAGTTTCGATTACCACTGTTTGTGGATCTCTTTGTATATCTAGACCTGAACATAGACTGAGTGTGTGCCGTCCTTCAAAAAGATTGTGTGGCATAACTTGCGGTATTCTTACATCTTAGACTTTCTATTGTATTCGTATGACCTCGATGAGTTGCCTCTATTTAGCTACTTTTTTAGAGTACTTGTGTTTGGTGTCTATTAGGGCAGCTTTACTTGGATTTTTGTCAAAGAAGTCTATGTCGGGGCGGTAGTGTGGGACGCTTGGATCCTGGCCCGGTATAAAAGCGAGTTTTCATCCTCGAGTACGTTTCATGGCTTCTACTGGTAGTTTGATTCTCTTTCGGGGAAGCTCATGTACAATTGTGGCCATTGTGTCATGCATTTGCTCCTACTCGTTCACTGAGAAGTACACAGAGCCAAAAACCTCACATAAAATAGAAGAAACACAAGCAGATTCCTCTGTGGTTTTCAGTTCAGAAGGAAGGCCTTCTAAAATCATAGGGGAAATGCGATTAGAACTTAGAAATTATGTCGTAAAGACGAACTCTTGAAATAATAGGCATTATTCATGTTTTTATCATTACTTCAGTTCATTCTTTCAATTTTAAAAATATTAATCATATTATTACATAATATACATACATACATGCTATATAGTTAAATCTTATCAATATTTTTGACATATTTACATAACAATTTATTGCACACAACCATATGTACGTAGATATATCGCCCTATGGCTGTACAAACAGAAAGCGTCTCAGACATTTTACTCTATTGTAATGCTATTTCAAATGGTCTTTCTGATAGTAAGAAAATCAATCATTTCGTAAACGATAGGAACATTATTCTCAGTTATCGTAACAAAAGTTACGGCCCATTCGATGTGATTCAGTAAACTGAAAACACGAATGGGTTCTGAACGATAATCCGAAGTTCCTCTCTGTTGTTAGTTTTAATAAGCAATTCTTACAAATAATGTCTATCATGCAAGTAGTTTTTTTTATTAGAAAAAGTAAATAATAAGAATACTTCATACTTTCAGAGAAACTCGTTGATCTCTTGATTTACTGGTAAAAAATTTGAATTTCTTATTAAAATCGCGAATTAATGAGATTAACTGTTGGTTTTAAGGCAATAAGATATTCTCTATTCAATCAATAAGATGAAAAATAAGCAAATGTGTACAATTTATTATTTGCATGTCTTAATATGACTGCATAGTAAAATAGAGGTTTTATTATTTTGAGGTGGCAGTGTTTCTCTCTGTGTACGTACAGAGCCATGTGCTCTATGTGCTCCTATGTGCTCTATAGTGCCTACTGCATCCCATCCCCATCAACTCTTTTTAAATAACTTCTTGCCTTTAATTTCCACATCTGTTGGAGTCCATCGTATTATGACAAGTGAGTAGCCCAGTATACGGACAGCACAGGCGTTTAGGGCTTCCAATGGGTTTGCTTTTGGCTTTTTAAAGCCGATCTGGATAGGAGTTTAGCTCGTTTGGTAAACAGCTTTGTTATCTCCTCTCTGAGTTTCGCGTGAGGTGTGCTTCTTGCCTGCTTGATTCCTAGGTATTTATATGTACATGACAGTGTCAATCATCTCCTAGATTAGATACAGTAATCCCCCCTATAACACGGTACTCGTACAACGCGTTTTCATATAACGCGGAACGAATCTAGCGTGTTATAGGAGGGATTACTGTAGATTGACACATAAGACTGACCATCGGCTGACAAGCTGTCCAAGCTGTAAGAAGATGGCTCTTTGATGCATAAATTAGTAAGTCACCCATTTATAAAAGGTCAGACAGACACTTTATTATAGTTTAGTTATTATTATTGTTACTATTATTATTATTATACAAAAAAAAATATATATGTACATTTACTAGTACTGATATTATTTTTACTATTATTGTAATTAATATTGTGGCTGTTGATGTTTTCCTAGTGACGGTTTTAAGTTGATTTGAAAGAACAACGACGCGTTTCTATGTTTTTTCATCGATTGTCTTTGGACATGTTTTTCACAGTTAGTGTCCCCGAGATATACGTATGTATTGTATGTACGTATGTATGTATTGAATGTACGTAAAATGAGACGTAAAAACAAAAGCATTTTTATTTTTTCCAGCATGTTTTCCTTTTTGTTTTTTGTTTGCTCGCGCACTCGGGCAAATATTTTAGATATTTTTTGTGATATCAGTTTTTAAAGCTGATGTTTTGTTTCTTCTGCTGCTGCTGCTGCCGCTTCTGCTTCTTCTTCCTCTGATTATTGTTCTTGTAGACACTCCGCTAAAAGCTTCTCAAGGAGTTGCTCCGCTCCGTTCGTCCGCCCATTCGTCTGTCTGTTAAACACAAATATTTGCTAGTCGATCGTATCTGCCAGATACTATTTAGTAACAGCAGCAGCAGCAGCAGCAGCAGCAGCAACGCGTTCAAGCCGTGTGTGTTGCTTTGTATCTCTGCATCTCGTCTCTGTGTGTCGCATCTGTGGCTCTGCATTCATTCAAGTTCGCTTGAACTCCGTACGCGTACCTGTGATCAATCTTAGAAGCGTTGATTTATTTGCCACTCTGATTAACGTGTCGCTGTTAATAAATTTTAATCGAGTTGAAGCCGACAAAAAATTAACACACCAAAACAACACAAAAAATAAACAACACAAAAAATAACAAAAACAAAAAAAAAAATAAAAATTCAAATAAAAAAGAGAAAAAAGTCAGGCGCAAAATTTCACAAAAGATTTCAAATTTCAGAATCACTTTAAATTCAAGTGGAAAATTCGCACATTCGTCAAAAGTCGCTCGTCTCAAGAACGTGGAGTGCCTCCCTTCGAAAGTGTGAAACTCTTAAGTTCTACAAAGCTTAAATTTGTTCTCGTGTAACAAATAAATTAAAAATAAAAAAAGACTAGCAAGAAAAAACACGGTTGCAAACTAAACTTAACCCTTCACTTGTTCTTTTACGGCAAAAACGTTCGCTCGCAATCATGGCCGAACTGCAACTGATCACGAATGCAACCGAGAAACTCGATCTGCCGGCGACTTTCGACCTGCCGCAGAACTACTCGATCCTCATCAATAAAATGGAGGAGCTCGCCATCGGCTTGGACTCGGTTTTTGGCAATTTGTCGCTGGATCGCAAGGCTGTCGACATCGCCATTGGCAGCGATCTCACCGGCTCCAGCACCGGCGCAGAGGTGCAGAAGATCCTTGACGTTACGTCGCTGCTGGCAGCCGATCGCGCCCGCTCGCACCACAACGTTATGGCCGACGAGGTGCATCTGACGCGCGTCGTGAGCGACGTTTGGATTGGCGTCATCCTCACGCTCCTGATGACGTCGGTGGTGTTCTTCATATGCGCGTGCTTCTTGTATCACAAATTTCAACAGTGGAAGAACTCGTGTAAGTTTTTAAAAAGCGAACCAGAAAGAAAGAAACTAACACAACGTTTACAAATAAATGATTAGGCATTTACTAAATATTTTCCCAACAACTATCTCAAAGCCTATATAAAGATTAAAGAATTCTCATAGAAATTGAAAACTTGAGGCAGGTAGAATGTACTCTAAAGTCTACTCCATGGTCTACTCTATAGTCTTCTCTGTAATCTACTCCATGGTCTACTTTGTCGTCTGCTGTATCATTATTCCAAATTCTACTCTATAGTCTACTCTGTAGACTACTATTCTGTAGTCTATTCTACTGTCTGCTCTTCACATTTCTAAAGTTAATGTATTTTTTATACTTATTTTCTTGATAAAGCAAATTTGTTTTTTAAAGAATTCTTGTTTTTGTGTTGAAAAGTTTTGAAGGTTCATACGTACGTTCGGATGTTTAAACGCACTTTAACGAGGCCAAAAATTAGTACAGCTGTTTAAAGACACATGAAGTAAAAAATGACAGCTTTTCAAAAATATTCGCAGTGTAACATTTAGAAAAACCAGTCAAAATAATGATGAGAACCTAACACAGATCTAAACAAAAAAAAAACAATTCGATAAGATGTACATACATAAAAAAAAATGTGAAAAAATATTAAACGCTAGTAAAAACTATTTAAGAAAATACTAAAGAAATGCATGTATAAACAAAGAAAATAAGGAAAAAATATAAATAAAAGGCACAGTTAAGGAATATACAACAATTTATTACAATTTAAGTTGATTGTAATAAAAAAACAATGAAAAAAAGGTGGCTAATAAAACATATTTTTATTGCGCTAGTTTAGAAACACAAACAAATCTTTTTTTCTAATATACTTTATAATAATATGGCGATTTTTTCTAACAATTTAATTGCGTTACGCAACACTCATCATTGAGATCTCTCTCTCCTGTTTTTTTTTCACTCCTGTTTTTGCAACAATTTTATTGTAGTTACACAACAAAGTTGTTGTTGTTTATTTTGTGTATTTTCACAGATTTGAATTTATTGATCAATAAAATGTCGATCGTCTCAAGATTTTAATTGCAGTCACGTTAAATAGTCACATTTAACGAGGATAATTTATCACACCCTCAACGGTTCCTTATCACCCCGCTATTCTGCTCCACTAGCCACCCGAAAGCCACCTGCACTCCAATCAACCTCTTCAACCGAACAACCACCCAGCCACTTCTACTGCCGTTGTTGTTGCTTTAAATAGTACGTGTTCTGTTCTGTTCTGTACTGTTCTGTTCTGTTGTATTGTTATTCAACGTTCACGCTCTTTACACTGATTACATACGTTGTTTTAACCAGCTCGCTGATGCTTCTTCTTGAGCTTCTCCTGCTCCTCGGCAATCAAGAGTGGTTCATTCTGCACACAAGAAGATTCTGTGTTCTCTTAACTGCTACAAATGAATTCTGTATGAAAATATTTACTAAAGTGTAAAGTTGTTTTATCATCGCTCATGAACGCGGCTGACGTCACGAACGAAAACGTGAAGAATGTTAACAGCAAGAAGCAGCTCGGAAGCAGTCAGCTTTTGAAAGCAGGTGTTTTTGAAAGCAGCCGCGTTTGAACTCAAACTTGAAACCATGACGAGGGCCCTCTCACTCCCTCCCTCCTTCTCGCTCTCTCATTCTACAGAAGCCGAATCAGAAGTTTTCACGGTGCTCTGAAACGAAACACTCGTTATCACTGATGTTATCGTTTCCATTCCACTCTCTTCCCTCAGCGTCCACCACTTTCATCCTTCCTACCACATCTGTTCCCCATCCGACCCATCAATAATCATTCCGAACCACGACCTCGCCCAACATTCATCAGTTGAGCGTCATCATCGAACATCCTACGTTTTGTGGAATGACATCGGGTAGATGAAGCGATGCATTCGAGACCGATGCATGCATGACATGTATGAATGAGGAATGAGCAGAATGACGAGTGAGCCGAATGATTTAGTACAAGTATTAAATAAAGAATTAAAACTTAAAAACTTGATTATTGATGATTATAATGATTATAATGGTGATAACGATGATTGCGGGGTGGAACAGGTAATGATTATGAGCTCTGAATTGAATCTATGATGGTGATGGAGATAACAATGGCGATAATTACGATGTTGATGATTACAATGATAATGATGATTATGATGGCATGGTTGATAATGATCTATATACGTGTGCGTGTGTGTGTTTGCACTGTGAATGCGTATTAAATGCCGCAAAATAAGTTGAGCATGTTTTTAGGCTGCGAAAGAAGAGGAGCTGAAATTCATGAATGTTGGTGTTGTGCTTTCTTGCTTCTTTGATTTGCTTAATAAATAATTTCAGTATAATTAAATATACACGATAGTAATTATGGACAGTTTTTTTACAAAATGCTTTTGAATTGAAGTCAATAATCAAAGAATAATTCTGAATCTTTTTCAAAACAATGACGAAATACGTTTCTACGAGTTAATAAAAGTACATTAAAGACGATGGAGAATGAACTCTATAACGAGTGCTATATAACTGATATTATATAGCAGCAAAGCAGAACACCATCAACCTCCCCCTCCCCTCCCCTGCCATCCTCCCATCGACAGATTCATTTATTTAATGTTGACAGAGTTTCCATTAAAATTAGCTAAATAAACAAAATACATATGCGATGGCAAATTTATAGAGCTTCAGATTTATAAGCTGACAGCAGTGGAACAGCGTATATAAATAAACATCCGCAGAGACGGAGACAGAGAGACAGAGACAACAGGACACTATATAGCCATATGTACAGAAAGAGAGAGAGACAGAGCGAAATATACATAGATATAAATAAATAGACGTAGAAATGTCGTTATGGCGCTTTTTTTGTTTTAAAATGCATGAACGCGTTACAGCAGACACACGTACACACGCACACAAAACTTCTATCTGCCTCTCTCTCTCTCTTTCACTCCCTCCTGAGCCGTTATCGATTTCTATAAACGTATTTTTATTTAATAAACACTGAATCACTGTAATTCAAAGAGTCATATTTCAAGCCACAACCCTTGCGTCCCTCCTCCCCTTCCCGGCCGCCCTTTTTCCGGGCTGCTATAACCATTAATTCGTGTAAAATAAACAGTGATTAAATGCTTCTTTTCGCACCCAAAAAGCGCTGAAAACTAACCACGAATTATAGCAACATTTTGAAGTGCCAAATATTTGTTAATTTGTTTCTATTCTTATTTCAAATGAATAAACTTGAATTCCATTTGAATGAATTTCATTTAAAATTTAAATGATGGATGAACTGATGTTTATTTGTCGTGCTAATTAAATTACATATGTATTTATTTAAAATTTTATGAAATTAAAACAAGTGGAATATTTTGTGGAATATGTTCAAATGTAAGAACGAGTACATAAATTTTATTGAGTTTAAGTTCTGTTGTTTTTCTGTGTATTTTGTTGGAATAACAGAATACAAACTTCAAACTTCCGACATTTTAAAAAAATGTGTAAAATAATAAATGCTGTTTTTTTTTTCTAAATCATGAGAAAGTTACTCATAAATCTGAGCTCGTTCGCTTTGCGAGACTACAGCTCGATTTTTAAATAGCTTCCACAACAACAACAACAACAACAACAACGATTACAACAATTAAAGGGTGAACGACCGCGCAGAATGAGAAATACTAAAAAAACTGAAAATGGATCAGCTTTTGAATTCAAAAGCAACAGCTATAAAAACAACAGCGGAAAACGCCTCAAAATGAAGCCACAAAAGAAGGAGACGGAGAGAGATAGACAGAGAGAGAGGGAGGGGGAGGGGGAGGGAGAGAAAACGCGATTGTGTTTGAATATGCGAAGAACAACGATGCGACGACGCGTTATCTTGTCAAGCGTCGTTAACGCGGCTGAGCACGCGTTTAAAGCAGCACAATAAACCAAAAACAACCCCACAACAAGGTTCAAAACTGGTTCTGCGCAGTTTCATTTTCACTCATGGAGAATAAAAAACCGAGTAGAGTGGACCAAAGATATACCAAACTTAAGCAACAAACATACGGTAGGAGAGCAAAGAAGAATAGCAGTTAATCAGACAAGAGTATTAGAGAAAAAATTCCATGCATTTTCGCGTTTTAAGTTACTATATAATCAAACAACAACCTTCAAATAACAAACACAACGGAGTGTAATGCTCCATCTTGGAGCCAGTCACCATGACGTATGTGGAACACTCAATTCAAACGCTTTTATTGCACACACCAGCACCACCTCCAAGCCAGCCAACCAACCAGGCAACAACGACCCAGAAGTGAACCACTGCTTCTGTATGAAAACGTCGAGTAACATTTTTCGAGTAACAGATTTTGATGGATCTCTGAATCCAAAATTTAGATCATCACATTGATTTGATGATTCGAAATTCGATTATTGTTTGTATTGCTTTTGAAACACACAACCTTGACACTGCATATCACACGAGCATCACTGGTCACTACATAGTTACTTTTGATGCACATGAGTCATCAAAGCTGTTTCCCCGTCAAGTGCACTTTTTGTTCCTCTGGGTTGTTAAGTACTGCGTCGTGGAAATTCTCGAAATTCTGGAAGGTGATGTCATTCAACCAGAGTTCGAGTGTTAGAATCCGTATCCATCATTTATTATGCATGCATCCGTATATAGACAGATGTTTATTATATTTATTTATTTATTAAAAAATGGAAATTGACTCTGTTTTATTTCTGTGACAAAGAAATACATAAACGTATCTTAAATTCATTTCGTTCACATGTTATAAATGTCTTTTTTAAATAACTTCTATGTACTCATGATACATGTAAAAAATCATTACGAAAACGGAATAAATATACGACGAAAGAAATGTGTGCGTGCTACATACATATGTAAAAAGTAGATATAAAGTATTAAAGTAAAGGCTAATCATACGTGTTAAACATAAATTAAGTATACCATCTTTAATGAGAATGATGTAAATGAATATCAAGCAATACATTGGACAGCACCGAATACTCCTTAAAAGTAATTAAAGTTAAAACTACTAAATAAGTTGAGTACTTTAAAACAAGAGATTGAATAAACTACGAGTTCCAGCTGTCGAATGTGTTGAGTTTAAAATGAAGTTCAATTCAATGTTCGACTGACTCCGTGGAATTCCGTAAATCTGGCAATTTTTCAGCCAAGAAAATTTCGTTTTCGTAATGAAAACGCAACGAAAAACTTATTATCACTAGCTGTTAGTCCTGCAGAAGCTTGAGAACTCTCAAGCGTTCCACTTCGACGACGACTTCTTCTGTTTATACTAATTAATAATATCAAAAATTCATTCCTTACTCAGATTTCATGACTTATCACTTGAGAATGTGTTTCCTCTCTCCTCCGCAGACCACATTAAATACTAAGTGAGTGCGCTTCGTGCGAGGTATTGCTGACCCTAACCTAACCTAACCTAACTAAGTAGCTGCCAATGCGTTGCTTATTTCTCGCTCGTCTCCGGTTTTCGGTTGTTCACAAACTACGCTCGGTCGCCTCCGAAAGGCGTTCACAGTTAATACGGGGGTAGTTTGCGTTCATCTCTCTGCCTCTTCCCCGCTTTACCACCCTAAAAGCAACACAGACGTAGTATTGTACAACCTCCTAAAATTAGATTGAAGTCTTAGATTTCGGTCTTCTGACCCACTACTGTAAAGTAGCTGGTTATCTTGCGATCCTTGTTCGACGTCGCCCCACTCTTCTGTTTGTCCGGTCGCAAAATGACCCCATCATTGCCGTTGCCAACTTCCTTGGGCGTGTCATTCTCCTTCTCCAACATTAGCACTTCGTCCTCGTCCAAATCGTCATCCTCCAGGGCTATCTTCAGAGCCAGTGACACATGTTGCATGGTTTCCTCCGGCGAAATTCGCTCAAGTTTGCGCTCAATCGTGACAGGTGGAGCCGCAGGTGCGGCCGACTCTTGCAGCTGCTCCTCTGTCAACGGCGACCGTGTCTTTTCACTTGGTTGCTGTTCTATTTGCTCGATGACTTGTATTTTCAGCTCTTCAATTAACTGCTTTTGCTTCTCCAGCTCCTCCTTGATGTGCTTCGGCTTGGGTCCTGGTTTCTTGCGCTGACGGGGGGCACCCGGAACGTGATCGCGTTCGATGTGCGTTCGCACGTGGAAGCGTGAAGAGTAGCCACGGTTGCATATCTCGCACTTGAAAGGTTTTTCCCCTAAACAAAGAGGAAAATAAGTCAATGGAAATGAGTACATAAAATGAATTAAAATGTTTGTCTCTGTTCACTTTACCTGTGTGTGTGCGATGGTGCACCTTGCGGTCGATGTTGCGCATGAAGTGTTTGTCGCAGTACTCGCATTTGAACTCCTTTTCGGAACGATGTGTCTTTCGGTGCACGATGAGATTCTGGTTGGCGCGGAAGGCCTTCTGGCAGACCTCGCAAGTGAATGGCTTCTCGCCGGTGTGGATGCGCACGTGTATCTTCAGGTCGGAGCCGCGCACAAACGCCTTGGGGCACTGAGTGCAGCGGTAGCGCTTGTCGCCGTTGTGATGGCGTTGGTGCAGCGTCAGATCCTGCTTCGTGGCTACCGCATGGCCACAAATCTCGCACTTGAACGCCTTCTCCTTGCGGTGCCGCAAAGCGTGCTCGGCGAGACGCATCTTGATGCGGAACTGCTTGCCACAGACGAAGCATTTGTAGGGCTTCTCGCCGGTGTGCACGCGCTTGTGATCGTTAAGTCTCGTCACTTTCGTGAATGTTTTCATGCATTGTTCGCAATGCAGCACCTGCGGCGTTTTCTTCGGTGCTCGCTTGGCCGCAGCGGCCGATTTGGCGTCTGTCTGCGAAGGCGAGTCCCGCTCCGTGGAGAGGCGATCGGTGGAGGCAGACTCGGGTGAGGAGGGCGGCTGCACGTTGAAGTCTTTCGGTTTCTGGGTGTTGGCAGAAGTGCGACGCAAACGCGTTGAGACAGGGGATGTTTGTGTCTTCTGTGCCGCAGCCTTGCGCCTGCTTCTGCTGGATGGTTTCGGAAGATCTTCAGGCTGGAAACATACATTGCATAGACGTGCGTTAGAGTGTTGAATGTTTTACTTACCTCCGCACGCTTCCGCCTGGATCGCTTCACTGGAGGCAGCTCTGCTGCATCCTCTTCGGGA
This sequence comes from Myopa testacea, assembly GCA_949629155.1. Lineage (NCBI taxonomy): Eukaryota > Metazoa > Arthropoda > Insecta > Diptera > Conopidae > Myopa > Myopa testacea. The sequence goes on along the minus strand of OX451348.1, from coordinate 8,230,827 downwards.
GGCGGAGTCTCTGTCGAAACACGCTGCTGCGGTGGTGTGCGTGCGTCCAGGCTATTGCTGTTTGAGCTGCAGTCCACTGAAAGCGTTGGCAGCAAGTCGTTGTTGTCCAGCGGCATTCCTTCTGGTATGGCCACCATGGGCACTGCCCGAGGGGAGCTGCTTCCGGGCTCCTGGGGCTGATCATCGACTGCAACTACCTCCGACTTGATTTCCTGCTTGGGTTGCACTGTGATCTCGTTCACTGAGCCCTCCAGCAACTGGTGCTGCTGGCGCAAGTGTTTGCTGAACAACTCCTCTGTGGCGTACTTGCACTCGCAATGGCCGCAGGTGAGGAACAGCTTCTGCTTATTGAGCACGAACATGTTGCCGCATGAATCCAGTGTATCTTGGATGTGCACGGGGCCAGCCGCTGCTAATTCGGGAAGCTCTGTCTTCACAAGCACCTCCTCTGGGCCCTGTTCTGTGTTCGGGGCGCTCTTGCGCACAGCTTTTCCCTGCTGAGCCGGCTCTGGAGCTGTCTTGGTTGTTGCAAACAACTTGTGGCTGCCGTGTAGATGCTCTGCGAACACTTTCATGTCGTCGTAGCGCAGATCGCAGAAGCTGCAGTTGAAGATAAGCCTGATCTGCTTGGGATGGATAAATATATTGCCGCAGGACTCCATTTCGCTGGCCGCCGTTGTGACGGAGGAGCCAACCGAAGTGATGGACGAAGTGCGCTTCTTGCAGCGTTTCCGTACTTCTTGCGACGGAGCTCCGAATGAATTTGAGCTCTTGTCGCCCTTCTCGCTCATCAGAATCACGGAGGAGCCACTGCTGGATGTGCTGCGGCCGCGCTCGCGCAACTGCAGGTTTCGTCCGATCAGCTCGTGGAAACGGATGCGCTGCGCCTCCAACTCGGCCTCCTCGTCGCTGCTGATCATCAGTGTCGTTTCGTCGTCTAACATATCGGAGTCCGTCTCCTCGGACTCGTCCTCCAGATCCAAGTCATCCATGGCTTCCAGTTTGAGAGGCAGCGGCACATGCTCGAGCTGCGTGTTGATCATGATTCTGACTTTATTTCGCCCAATTTCGAACTTTTCCGGACGCAGTGAACAATTTCCCACTCAAACCGACAAGAAACAAAGCAATGCAAACATTTTAAAACAATTCAAAACCTTCTTCAAAGAAAAATTAACGAAAAATAAAATTACTGACGCCGCTTTTGCTCTGTTGCTTTGGCAGATCTTTCTTTCATATTGAAACACAGCGAACCAAGAAGCATCATGACAAACGAGAAAAACACATATATTTTTGCACACTGCCTCTGCTAGCTGTGCGTAAGAGCAAGACAGCTGCGCAATGAGTGTTTTGTTTGTGTGGATTGTATGTGGAAATCACGAAAGAGCGCGGATGGGATGAGTGATCTCAGAGAATACGTTCCACGGCGCAGAGTTGTAATGTTTAACGCTTCTTGCAAGTAAAGAAAAATGTACTTTTCTTAAACGTTTTTCATATTCTTGCAGCTTTCATATTCCATCGCATTCGTAAACAATCCAAATGCGAATACGCGAATGAGGACGACAGTACGAGGAAGTTTAAAACTGACGTTACTAGTGATGTAGTGATTCCTAGAATACAAAAATTAGCGTTTTCAATAAAAGCGTAGTCCTTGCTAAAAGCGTACTCCTGGCTATGAAAACGTACCCACGGTGCGGTCGTTGCCATGGAGATTTTGAAGTATAGTAGTGTTGCTGTGTAGTGAATTAATAAAAGCATTTTGATGAGGATTCCTCGCTCATTGAAATGTTAATGGACTGTAAATAAATGAAAACTAGTTTAATAGAAAAGAGTAAAATTTCTTAAAACTATGTTTTTGCTGCTTTGATAAATTATCCAAAAAAAGATTTTTTAAAAGTTGCACGAATAAAAAAAAAACTATAATGAAAAGGATATAAAACTGATATAAAAACCACAAACGAAGAATTCACATACTTTTTTCAAACTTCTGGCTGGGAATGTTGCAATCGTAGTTTCTACGACCATGTTAATTAAATGGAGTATTTTCAACATTGCTCTCTCTCTACATGTCAGTAAAAAGAGTAGACTTCAGAATTGCGCTCTTTTTAAAACCAGTTTTTGTTCTTGATTCCACACTCACACACACACACACACACACACATCTCCCAATGCAATGACACAAATGCTCTTCTCTCTCTCTCGGTGATTGTATATCATTTCAGCAACAACAAACAAGATAACAACAATGAAGTCAACAGCAGCGAGAGACGTACACAGCTGGCTTGCGTTGTTGTTGTTGTTGTTGTTGTTGGTCTCGCTGAGTTCGCATACGTGTCAGTTGGATCACGTATACGCCCTGTTTTTTTGTCGTACGTTGAATCGATCTTTTTGCAGGATCCAAGACAGAAGAACAAATGAAAAGCGATGTCATTGAACACACACGCTGACGGCCGAAAGATGGCTTGAAGCAACTGTACTTTCATTTCTCCTTCGTTGTCTTCGTCTTCTTATTCGCATTCGCATTCGTATTCGTATTCGCATTCTTTGTGGTCTTCTTCTCGTTCGCATTCTTCATCGTCTTCTTTAGTTTTTATGTTAAAACGGTTGCTTATTCAGTCAAGCATCTGAACTCATTATTTTCATTAATTCGAAAAACACTCAAGCTTCTGTTGTCATCAGCTGCCAGGGCTCTCGTTCAAATTGCTTTGAAGTGTCAAAAAGGGAGCTAATAAAAGTCGGTGGTTCTTCGACCAGGTCCGCCTCTGACACAAGGGCGCTGGCACCTGAAGTAACCGCATCGCAGACTTGCGTATTCTCACTATTAATTGAGCGAAATATAAAACAAGAAAGTTTCTAACTAAAATATTTTAAAATTAATTGTCATTTATTATTCATTCATGTCGTTTTTAATTGCTTATTTAGATCGCACCAGCCACAACCAGGCTGCCGAAACCTGCCGCCGCTACCCGGGGGACTTCGCTGAAGCCGAGTCCCTGCCGTCCTACACGATTGTCTCCGGCCTGCCCTCGTACGACGACGCCCTGGAAGAGTTCCGCAAGGCAGGCATCCTGCTGACGTCGCCCACACCGATGATCAAAATCTTCAGCGACACGAAGAACGCCGACGTGTTCACCACCGAAGAAGCTGCGGCCAGCGATGGAGCAGCTGCACACGGCAACGGCTCCGGCGTCTGCGGCGACAGCATTTCGATGACCTCCACCTGCACGTGCAGCGGCAGCAGCGCCTTCAGCAGTAACCAGCCCCAAACCCCGACCGCGAACAACTCAATGATGAACCTCTGTCCGCCCAACGCCAGCCCCTCCGCGGCCGCCCCTCCTCAGATCATCGAACTAACACCGGAGCAGTTGGCCACACTGTCGCAGAAGCGCCTCTCGCTCCAGATCGCCTTCAACAGCTCGCTGCAGCGCACCTCCAGGAGCCGCGTCGATCTCTACCGCGCCGCCAACCGCAACAACCACTTGCGTTCGCGCGCCCTGACCAACTCCGGCCTCGAGCCGCCGCTCTTCCCGACCATGCATCGCTCGACCTCGACTAGCTCGCTGTCGACGGGCCATCAACGCATCCAGCAGCACCGCGGATCGCTCTGTTAGACGAGCAGCCGAGGCGACTGGATGTGAGCGGCGACATGCGTGTGAGTGAGAGCGAGAGTGAGTGTGAGTGTGAGCAGCATTCGATGTAGTCTTTTAGTTTAGTGGATAAGATTTCGGTTTTGTTTGGATGTTGAAATTAAATGAAAGGGAGCAAAATTGCAAGAACTCAAATAAAATACAAAATATTATACAACAATACACGCATATACACCAGTAGATATACTGTAGAATAGATAAAAATTGCGAGACTGCGAGCGCGAAACCATGAATGAACAATGAAATGAATGACCAAGAAGGAGACTTAAAATTCAGGACTCGTAAAGTCACGATGACGGCATCGTTTCCATCGAATCATCTTAACGCAGTGGAAGACAACAACAATAAAATAACAAAAGCAAGAAGAACAACAACAACAACAAGAGTAACAGCAACAACAACAAACATGGCGCATTCAATAATCGGAATTGCTTTTAAAAAGCGTGCACGACGCAACACATGGTGCCAGGTGGGACTGGTGGGAGACAGAGTGGGAGTGGGAGAGAGACGAGCAGTTAACAAACCACGCTCGGATGGCAGCACTGTCACGGTAATTTTTTGCCTTTGTTTTGTTTTGTTGTGTTTTCTTATGTACCACAGCACAGCAGCAGCTACCAGTATTGCAACAACAACCACAACAACAACGACGGCCAGTCTGTTACATTTTATGACGTGGAGCAAACGATTGTTTGTTGGCCACAAACCACAAAAAGTAGTGAGGAAAAAGCAAACAGGAAATACTCAAAGGTTTTTATAGGGTACTTTCTTTGGTCAGTGGCAGAGGGGGAAGCGGGGGCTGTGTTGCCCACTCATAGCTGTATTTTTTACCTTTAAATTGACTTCTGTGCTCAGCACAGATGAGATCTCCATAAAATGTGCATCCATAACATGGAATCGAAAGGGACAGCATGCCTTTGTTTGTGTGTATGTACTCGCATGTGATTCGAAGGGTTGATTATTTATTGCTAGTCATCAATAATTGAAGAGTCATCGATGAGGGAACGAGGTTTAATAATGTATATTTTTCTAAAAATTCCACCGGAAAAACAGTGCATTGAAAGAAATCCGTTTGTTTCTACACTGTTTTTGTAGTGTTCGCGTATTTTTTTTCATCAAAAACTGATGTCAATCGAAGAGTTGGCTGGAGAGAGAAGAGCGCATGTTGTTAGTAAAACACACACACACACACAAACACACGCAAACACAGCCTTTGATTAGTTAGCAATACGCAGAGAAACACTTGTTTTACATGCCTACAATAACAACAAAACCAGGAAAGAGACACCAACAACAACAGCAACAACAACAATAATATACCGTGTCAAGTGGAAGACAACTCATCACATTCTTTCTTCTTCTTCTGCTCCTGTTCACTTCATTTGCACTCTCGTTCTCGCTTCCTGTCACACGATTCAATTCCTCACTTTATTTTGGAGCGCTGAAGGAGCAAAATAGAAAAAATGCAAAAAAAAATCATTCCCTGGAGGCAAAATTAGCTGCTCAAAATGGCACTAGATAAAAAGCAACAACAACAACAACAACAACCACATAGAAACGTATTGCTGCAGTTCATAGTTAAAATAGCGAGCATCAAATCAGCTGACAACTTTTGGGCTTCCATTTACTGCGTCCTGTCCTCTGGACGCCCGCCTTCCATGCAGCCGCCCATTTTGCCGCCCATTTTGCCGCCCACGAAATCGACTGCTCGCTCACTTCGAGCCGCCCCCCTTTTTTGCGTTTTATTTCCCAAGTGTCTGGAGTCACGTCGTGTCGAAGGATGCGGCAAGCGGTAGGATGGCGTCGGGGAGGGGAGGGGGAAAGGTGGCTTTGGGGCAGCGGGTGGCTCGTATGAGCGGTGAAAAAGAAGCGGCAGAGGAGCGAAATTGCAACATTGTTGTCGTTGTTGTTGTTGTTGTTATTTTTACGACTCTTACAAGGTCGTTCCTCGAATGTTGACAGCTCAATAATTTGGGGATACAACGGAGATGGTATTTTTTGGGCCCCAACCAAGGTTGCCTCTGTTGTTGTAGGGCAGGCGTCTTTTGTTGTTGTGTTGTTTATCGGTACGGATGACGAGGAATTCCAGTGGGTCAGGACGGGAGTGCTTCTTCTCGTTGCTCCACTCGTAACTCTTGTTGAGGTATTTCACGTGGTTGTTGTTGTTGTCGTAGTTGTTTATTTGTAGGAATCGCTGTGAAGAAATGAAGAACATCGCAATTTTGTGCTCAGTTGGCTCATCGTTTGTTGGGCGATGAATTCTTCATAGAGTGCCTAATCTAAGGAGCACTATAGTTATGATGATGATGATGATGATGATGATGATAGTGATGATGATATCGCTAGGCGATATCCTTGCTGTGGTGTTTTTATTGCTGAATAGAAACGTGAACTCCATGCTTAGCGTCAAACTTGTAAAATTTCCCGTTAGATCTGCCACGCCCACGCACAGCAATCAATGGTAATACAAAATATCCACCCATTTGACCATCAACCAGCCCCGTTTTTAACCCTTCCAAACATTTTAACCCTAAACATCGACTGAGCTGAGTTTCATCGCTTTTAATTAACAAAAGTTAATGGAAAATAATCGAGATTAGGAAGTCGACTCGGCCATAAATCAAGCTTAAATCGGCGGGGGGCAGGGAGGGGGAGGGGGTTGTCTTTAAATCAAAATGAGGGTGGTTTTGGAACGAAGAAGCTACTCAAAGTGGCTCGCTGAGGAACCACCGCGAAGAAGATCTCTGAAATTGCAGCCAGATTTTTTATGCTCTTCGGAGAATCTAATTTTAATGTGAAGACTTTAAAAAAGGGGCCCGAAGAACTCCCCAACCGCCGCGAAGCCAAAAAGAAAAAAAAAAAAAATAAATAAAAGAAAAAACAAAAAAAAAATGTTATTAAAAAAGTGTAAAGCTTTGAAAGTGTTCAACGTTCTTGTTGTTGTTGTCGTTGTCGTTGTTGTTCGTCAAACTGTTGCGAAGGGAGGGTTAAGAGATGGGCGAGGGTGATGGAGGGACGGGGGATTCGTGTGTGTGTGTGTGTGTGAGTGTTACTTACATTTATTGGCAACACGTTTTTTAACAATCACAAAAAACCGACGGCGGAAATAAATTGAAAGTAATAAATGTAGAATGCTTCTTCTTCTTCTTCTTCTTCTTCCACCACTTTGCGGACACAAGCAACCAACCAACCAACCATCATCAAACATCCACCCTCACCTTCTGCAAGCACACGAAACACAATGCAACCTCCTCACTCCCCCGCCCCCCACGCCCCCTTCCGTCTGGATTAGTGCATAAAAAATGGTACTCAACTGAGATGAGATGCGTGAAAAAGCAAACAAACAGCAGACGAGAGCTGCGAAACGAATCCTGTTGGGTCGAATATTTTAAGTTGGTAATAAAGGGAATCCCTTGTCCCACCCCCTTCGGGAGATCGCCGCCCCACCCCCTCGCCGGTTCCACGTTGCTTCTCCACCCACTCTACGCGGACAGGCAGAAAAACGCTAGAATACCGCCATTGAAGGGGGTTTCAGAAGAAGTGTGAAGAAGCGAGGGTGTTTTTTAGTTTCAGTAGTTGTCGAATGAAGAATGAGTCATGAAGGGAATCCCCAACAACAACAACAACAACAACGATAGGCACAACAACACCAATAAAAAGAACACTAAAAAAGCACTAAAAAGAAAACAAAACTTCTGTTCTGTCCAAAAGCTGAATTGAGTGTCTGTCTGTCTGTCTGTCTGTCTGTCTGTCTGTATGGCTGCTTGGCGTTGAGGGTGTATGAGGATGTGTATGATGTATGATGTGTGTGTGTGTGTGTGTGTTGTTGTTGTTGTTGTTTTTGTTCTTGTCTGTCTGCTAACCACACTTGAGCCTCACTTACGTTAAAACCTGAAGATTCTTCGATACATCGACTGATTCACAACAACAACAAGAAGAAGAACAATCAACATCATCAACACAGAATCGTCGCCCCTCCTCTTCAACACGGCCGACATATGCTCCGAACAGGTTCCGCTTATAGCGACACAGAAGCTGTTTTGCTCGCTCATCGGAGTGAAGAAACCGAAAAAACCCTTGAAATTTTCATTAATTTAAAAACTACCCTTTTTTGGACGGGCAAAAGAGCCCTTTGAGAGGTTGGGGTGGGGGCGTAATTTATTTCTTTCATCGTTTTGCTGGGCTGAATTCCCTTGAGTGACCTGCTGCTACGAGTATCGCGCGACAAAGTTAATTCGACTCATGGATCCCCCTCATCGTCCTCCACCTCCTTCTCCACCTCCCCCCCTCAGAATTAAAACTACATTCATCATTGATGAGCTGCTGAATTCTTGGATTTTAGGATTTCTTTCTTTTTCAATGTAGAAATTTTACAGTAAGCAAGAATAAGGTGTTGTGCGCGATGTGATAGAGACGGTGGGAGCGGCTTGGGGAGGGGGAATAAAGTTTAATTAGATTTTCTATTTAAAAGATGCGGTCAAAATATCCACATCAAGTCAAAGTTGAAATTTTATTTACAACGCCATCTACATTTAACTAAAGACTATTAGCATACCTTCCACTTTTAGCTAAGCCACCTGCGACCAGTTTTACATCGGTCACTATGCCTTTTAGAACGCAACCTTATTCAGAATCATTGTCATACTGTCAGGCGGCTTTGTTTTATCGTTTCTTATTCTTCGTTCCATGTTTTTCTTGTTGTCCATTCTTCTTTTCAATTTTCTTACGCTTTTATTTGTTAGTGCAGTGCATGGAAACTTCTAATTTTCAATAATATTTTACATATTTCAAGCAAAAATTTGTCGATTTTATTATCTGCATGTAATTTGCATAAGTTTTTTATTCAATTGCTGATAAAAAGATGTGTGTACAATAGGAAAAAACCGATTCGGCCAATGCGAGAAATAACAAGAATTGTGTTTTCCTTTCTACGGTCTGTTCGCTAATTAAAATTTTGCTAGCTAAAAAGTTCTATTATTGTGTTATTAATAAAATTTGTCTTTTCTATGTGATTTTCTAGAATGCACAGATCAATTAAGTTCATATATGTATTAATATATATATATTTGTTTTCATATATGTATGTTTGATTGCAAACTGTAAAAATACGAAATATGTAAATCACAAATGAAGAGACAAAATTTTAAAAAAACCCCCGAATTCAGGCAAAATTTAATGCATTTCATTGATTTCATTAAAGAAGAAGGTCGAAACTGTTTTTTTTTAAAATATAACTTTAACGATTCTTTTGCTAAGGATCAGAACTGAGGCTAATCAATTGTTATTCGAGGCTGAGCCGTAACAATCGGTAAGTTGATTTTGTGTAAATTTATTCGAAGTGTTCTATGAATATTATTACCTCTATTGAAATTAAAGAAGGAAAATACAATTAAGTTTAATTAAGGTTTACCGTTGCCGAAATATCTCGATTTTCTTATTGTTGTTGCTTATCGTACACTATACGAGAGGTCTACATGTTATTGCACCGTTGGAAAGGTATTAAAATTATGTTTAATATTGCTAACTCAATATGAAGGAAGTAGGGTCTCTTAGCTTTTTATACATATACGAGTATATTATATCAGAATCGGTGGAGGATACCCGGAAGCCAGGCGAAAGCGACAAAAAACTCATATTGTTGCTGGAGTTTACGTAATACACAACAACAACAGCAACGGTAAACTTAAGCCAAACTGATTTTGAATAAGAAATTATGTTTAATGTTTTTGTTTTGATTTTAAATGAAGATAAATTATTAGAAGGGAAGAGACTATAATAAGTAACGGCGGTTATTTTCAAAAAGCTGACTGCTTACAAAAACGTAAGAAAGCTGACGGAAAACGTTTTACTGGCAATTTCGTATTTAGACAAACTCGCAACATTTGTCAGCCTGGCCAAAAGCGAATAAAACTTTCAAAACTGTCCGTTGTTTCTTGAGGCTGACAAAGCTGTGTTTTTCGTTCCAACGTTTGTCGTCGTTTGTCATTAAAGGCTCCAACCCATAGAGGCGTCAGACTTTGACGTTAATGCTCTGAACTGTTAAAATGAGTTCAATGTGTGCTTCCATGTGAGCCCAGGCCCATTACAACACAAACGCAACCATCACAAGTTGAAGTCGAAGTCTGATGGACTCCATGGGTTGGACCTTAAGATATTCGTCGATATTTGCTCTCGATTTGATCTCCCGCTGGTAAATCTAGCGAAAGCCTTTGAAAATAATAATAAAAAGAAATTTGTTGATTACATACTAATATAATATAACAGTACTTCGGCACGAAGATATCTGGGAAGTCGAAGCGAGATGTTTTATTGACAAACAGCATAATTTTAAAAAGTATCCGCAATACATTGCATACGAAGGGAGAAGCGAATGGGGTGTCCTAAACAATACATTGCCGTCGAATGTGGGAAGTGGAACAGTACACGTACTGTTTAATACAACTGAAAACTGTTGTTTTGTTATTTTACGTTTAGGAACTCCACATAATTTGTGGTGAATTTTTTGTCAGCGCTGTGGTCGGTTTTATTTCGATTCCAAGAACGTAAACATTTTTGTCAGTAAGCTTTTTACAAATAACCCTCGCAGCTTTCGTCTTCTTTGAATGCTTCTGCCTTTTAACTGATTGGGTTTTTACATTGCTATATTTTTATATTTAATTTCTTTTAAGACATTGTAAATTTAGTTTATAAGAACGCTCGTAGTCAATAAAGTAACTTGTAAGTCGTCGTTTTAAGAGATAAGAAATGGAATGATTATAATGAAGCCTTCATCCTTTGTATTTCGTGCACCGTTAGCAAGCAATGAAGATTACAAACGAATTATAGGACGCTTTCAGATGAAAGTGTCATCGGTTGCATTCCTTCAGATGTACTAAAAAAGACAAAATCTTTGTCTAAAAGGTCTTTTAATAAGCTAACAGAACTGCAGGATATTCATTTCTGGAAGATATAAAACATCTTAAGCAGCTTCTTCAAAAGTCTGTACTTCAATTAACTTAACAATAAAACAAATCTAAATAAAAGTTTTTAATTTATGTTCGATCTTGTTTCATTTTTAATTCAATCAAAAAATGTTGTAGTTTCCCAACAGACAAAAAATCGAACTGATAACATTTCTAAACTTTGTAATTAAATTTGTCTTGTTTGTTTTTCTTGCATCAATTTAATAATTAGGTCTACTTTTTCAATGTTTTTGATTAAACTCTTCCTTATTTTCTCTTGGCACAAATTGGTTTTTTGCTTCCTCTTGAAGTTTTACTTCCTTCTGTGCTGCTCCTGCTGCTTCTGCTGCTTCCTTGCCTGGTTAGTTCAGCCACATTAAGAGGCACCATTTTATCAATAAACCACGTTTTGCTTGCTTAGTGGTATGGAGAAGGTGTAAAAGATTCAGCTGACAATTTAAATGTGAGTACATAATAAGTGCAGTTCAACGAAGCGGCACTCAAACTTCAATTAAAGCGGGTGGGAAGGAAACAACGTTATGACTACGATGACGATGTACACTAAAATCGTTATATATGATGGTCAATTTTTTTGTTGTTGTTGTAGTCAGTCCCCCAACTTTTTTGAAAAATGTTTGATGTTTGAATATGTCTCAAATGTAAAGATGCTTAAAAAGATATGATCTCTATTTCATGGCTCATTGGATACATGAAACAACTAAATAAAAATATATTATTTTACTGAATGCTTTGACTCGATTTAGATCACTTATTATTCACTTGTAATCTGCTTTGCTTTTTCTAAAATAGTGAAGCATTTAAGTTGTCATAATGGACATTCCAGTTGTTGCCCACTTTATTCTCACTTATCTGCATTTTTGTTTTCTACTCCCAACAAATGCTTTCCGAATGTTTCTCTCTCTAGATATTTGAATGATCTGAAACGCCTTTCAAGAACAATTTAAGAAGTTTTAAAAGGTTTCTTTTCGTGCATTTTAACTCAAATTAATTTAAGATGGTGATAGTCAATGAGTTTTTTATGATACAGATATTTAATCGTAAATTTGCGTGGATATAACATTAAAATAAATCGAATGCATATTTTGGAAAACTTTCCCACAAGAATGAAAATAAGTTGTAATCTCGGGTATATATCACGTTCACGTCATTTTTGTGGTTATGGTTGAAGGTTGATCTTTGTTGTACATACGTTAAATCTAAATTTAAATAAGTTTCTTCAGCATAAAAACAACTACAAATTCAAAACTCATGAAAATCTTGTATGATCCAGCAACTTGTGTTCTTTTTAGGCGCGAAGATCTTTGGATGGCATAATTTGAATCCGATTCCGAATCCGTATCCGAAAGAAATCTTGAGAGAGACATTGAAAGCGATCCTTTAACAACCAAGCGAAAGTTTGCGTGCTACACAAATGAGAATTCCTTGAAATCCATATAAATTGCAGCCGTTTGATGCGCTTAGAACACGTTCGATGCATTGTAAACCGCCGACGTTTAAAGCTATACAGCAGATGGCAAGCGTAAGCGGAGGTGGTGGCGGAGGCGGCGCGGATGACGACGGAGATGGCAGTCGCTCTGGAAAATCCATCAGTCTGGGGCATCCATCACCTCGAAGCTGCGCTTCAAACAACAACAATAACAACAACAACGACAGCACTTCAAACACCACCTCAAATCCAGATGATTCAGAAATTCAATTAAAAAAACAAACGCTAGAGCAACGTAAACAGGAACTCGAAAAGCTGCTCAGCGAGAAAAGTTGGCTGTTGCAGCAGCTTCAGAAGCAAGAGGCACAAATTCTTAATGGTAACTACGAGTATCTGAATCTAAATGAAATATTCGGCACCTTGCAGCAAAGCAAACAGGATGCATCTGGCGGCAGTGCGGTTCTCCGCCGCAAATCCGCCACCGGAGCAGCCAAAGAAAACCATCACCACAACAACAACATCGATAGCAATAGACACTCGGAAATCTCCAACCGTAGCTCGGAGTATGATAACTATCCGGGGGAACAAAAGCAAGTGGCAACGCAGCAGCTACCCGTCGTTACAGGAGTACTCAAAGTGCTTCCGAAGAAGCGTCAACCGGCGAGCAGCGGCAGCAGTTGGCATGCAGCAAATACACTGCCGCAAGTGCAGCAGCCGCATCACCAACAACAACCGTTGCGACAGCAGTACGTCGCTCAGATGACGGAGCAGCAACATTTCCAGTATACACAACAGCAGGTTCTGCAACATCAGCAGCAGCAGCAGCAACAACGACAACTGCTGCAACATCAACACTATCATCCACGGCAGCAACTCATCACCGCCTATCATGCGCCCGCGCTGACCACCCAAGCCACCGATGGAATCTCCTTGTATTCGGCCAACTCCGCCCATCTGCCCACTCTGCGCCAACCGCAGCCGCCTCTGCCTCACATCGCCGCTCACCTGCAGACGCCGATTGCGGTGCAGTGCGAAAAATACTACCTCTCACCCACCCACCAAAGCTACAGCGATGGTGGCTTCATCAAGTCCAGTCAAAACATTAAGCAGTACATCTCGCCGCTTGCATCGCCAAGCAAGTCGGCAGCAGCGTCACATACGCTAGGCTACGAGCAGCACCCTTTGAAGCCCTCACAGCAGCAACATGTTGTCAGTAGTCGCAGTTTCGATGCCATCTCCTTGTCGCCTTCTTTTGCGGCCTCTATAGAACCTCACAACAGCAGCAATAATAATAACATCGACTTGGTGCACATCAACAACAGTAACAACTTGCGCTGGCGCTCTCAATCTAACATTCAATATAGCGCGGCGAGCAGCATTGAATTAAAAACACACTCCACTGACATGTTGCTAAGCAATCTTCACTCTCCAACAAGTTCTGGGAACTATTACACAGCGGCTTCTTTTAAATGTAAGCCTCTGGACGAGATTTCGATTGCCTCCTTTAGCAGCGAGACACAGAAGAAGTCGAAGCCCAAACAGTGGCTGGAATCGTCACTGGATGGGCCTGCAGTGCGTACCAATGCCAGCAACAGTCCAATCAATTTGCAGCAGCCGGCGCGTCCCTCTCAGGCCAAGCCCCACGCACACATCATGCAACGTGACCGCCCGCGTCTCTCTTCGCAGTCCATGTCGAGTGGCGGCCAGCGCTACAACAGCGTCACTCAGCGGGGCAAAGCGGCAACGCGGCTGCTGCAGGACGACGACAGCAAGTACGCCAAACTCAGTCAGTCCACCTCCTACCTTAACAGCATGGATGTTCTCGCGGTCAACACGTATTTCCCAGAAGTCGGTGTTGTCGCATCATCATCGCCGGTGCCACCGCCCAAGGAAACCACTTTTCACTACATACCTCCTAAAATTGCGACGCGACCGCTTCCACTGCCAGCAGCAGCCGTGGCCGCCGCCGTTGAGAAACCTGCTCTTTCGCCTGAGATACGGATTGAGTCACCCAAGAACATGACCGTGGTGCAGCAAGCAACCTTTCAGCCATATAAGGAGATCACAAAGCCATTTGAAATGTCGGACTTCTACAAGTATTCGACGAAGTTCAAACATAAGGAAGCTATTACGACGGCAGCTGTTGGTCCTGCTGCTGGTAAAACGGGGCCACTGGGAGGAACTTGAAGGAAGAAGAAGGAAGGACGGAAGGACGGGAGAAAGAGGAGAAGAAGATGCCAATAGCACATCACAAACTAAACTAAACTAAATCATCACGTAAAATTAGTTAGGATTCCATTCAAAATGATTACTTAATTTTAGAATACATTAGAGTAGTTTAGACATATCGCAATTAAGATGGTAATCTTAAGCGAATACTTAGAAATGCCTTAGAAACGCACAAGATAGCAAAGCAAATTGTTCCGTCTCAGATTTTGAAAGCCTAAAAATAACGCTATGAAGCGCGTAACTGACAAACGTAAAAATGAAACTAATTATTTTTTTAAACAAATTAAGATCAGAGAGGAGAACGTCCCACCACCAATTGCACCTCATAAAGACACGCGAATCGCGAGAAGAATCGATGACTGATTATATAAACTTCGTAACCGTTGACTGTTATGCAAGCCAACCCAAGCCGCCTTAAGAAATGCTCAAAGAAACTGTTAACATTTTTCCTTGTCCTTGTGAACTGTAAAAAGATTTTTTACATTTTTGTATTTGTATTGTTAGGTTTTATTTTTTAGAATTACAATTTAGAAGATCTGACAATAAATATTAATAAAATTTCGTTGACATTTATTTCATGCTATTTCTCTGTGATGATTGAGTTTAACTGTGATACGAAAAACAAAAAAAGACGAATAATTTGTAGGAATAAGAGCGATAGTGTAGCTGCCTGGTATCCGGTATACTGCAACACGTAAAATGGGTGTGTACGAGTATAGGGATGCTATATGCTACATCGAAATAGATACCGTATCGCTACCGCGCGTTGACAGTGTGTCTGATGGTTAAATTTGGAATAATAAGTAGATGCATGCTTTTGAAATTCAAAAGTAACTAAGTTAAAAAAGCTTCTTTACTGTACACTACCGGCGTGCTTAAGCTGGAAGTAACAGTTTTAGAAATTAAGGGTTTATGGATATGCATATATGTATGTAAAGATATATAATTGAATCCAAACATTTCTTCCTTTCCC
This sequence comes from Myopa testacea, assembly GCA_949629155.1. NCBI lineage: Eukaryota > Metazoa > Arthropoda > Insecta > Diptera > Conopidae > Myopa > Myopa testacea. The sequence continues at coordinate 8,215,596 of OX451348.1, read as the reverse complement.
GACATCTTAATGCTTTAGGCTATAAGTGCAACGTCACAAAGGAACATCAACACATCGTAACAATCTTGCACCTGGAAATGTTCCAAAATTGTCCACTTATCCACTTCCGAGAGGTGATCAACTGCAAAGAGAGTGGCTGAGCTCCTGCTCTCTGCAAGATCTATCGCTCTCTGTCTCTCTCTCCATCTCTCTACAGCAGAAGCGTGAAATCTATTTCTGTTCCTTATTCCTCAGAATGTCTCAGATTTGGAAGTTTTTTTTTTTAATTTTTTCTCCCGGCCGATTTGCATGATTTTCTTCGAATTTTCTTAAATTTCCATTCATTCGAACAGCCGACGTTGTTTTGTGCACCAGCAACTTTTTGTGTTTGTTGTTTCGTTCGGTATTATTTTTTTTTTTTGGGTGGTTGTTAATTCGAGGAGATAAAATATCCCGTAAAATGTGAAAAATATTAAATTTTGTAAATGAATATTTTATGTTTTTCTCTCCGTGTTTAATGGAAAATGAGTGCTTGTTTGACCATAAGAACAACGGTAGTGAACATAATTTTATTTGGGAGTTTTAATCTCTTTTAATTTAAGTTCAGAAAGAATAAAAAACCTAGAAGTATTCGTGTAAGTTTTACGTAAACGCAGCAACTTAACCTAAAAACCAAAAATATACTGTAACTCGTATAAAGTTGAACTTGAAGTGAAAGAAAATCCTTCTAAAAAATAAGGATGGATGAAACTAAAATTATACATACATTAATAGTGATTGATATAAAGTGAGTTCGTTAAAATTAGAAGGAACTAAAAACTTTACAGAGAATCAAGCTTGTAAGATCTGTTCTAAATGACTATCATTAATGAGTTTTTGTAATACCCAAAAACACACGACGTGATGTCACACAAATGTGATGACAGAGATGAAAGAACGGAACAGATCTACATATTTTTTTAACCCAAAAACGGTTTCCTTAAGATCGCATTTAATCGTTTACGTTGCTGTGCTATTCGTGTGCCACAGAAAATATTAATTTACAAAAATACTACATAGTTTTTGTGTACTTTTGAAAGTCAAACTTAACGGTCGGAAGTGCAGCCAACATTTGTTTAGCCACCGAAAACGCTCACGAAAAATCGTCTCAAAAACAGTGTCACCTCCACGAGAACGTGTGCCAAGTGCATCTCCTCGACCCTCCCCTCGCGCCACCCAAGAAGCGGTGCCTCTTTATTCTTACATACATACATATGGACATACATTCCTGTCCTGTTCGTACAACGCAACTTTTTCTGTGTTTAGATATCGCTTTCGTTTGCGTTTATTTGTTTTTTGTGTTTTTGCTTGAAAATGAAGATGCTCCTAGACATTTAAAAACTGTTGATGAGTCTGCGGCGGAATCTAATAAAAAGTAGCTTAACGAAATGTTCATCGTTTAGAGTGTGTGCATCTCGTCCAAATGAACTTTAATGACTTTTTACACACGCTACACCTCTTCCTCAGCCATCTGTAGTGAAGAATCTGTAATGAAGAAGAAGAGGTGACGAAGTAATCGCCATGGGTCTCTACAATTTCTATGGTTGGGTAGGTTTATTCGATTATATCATTTGTAGTTTGTTGCGCTGTTTGAATAAAGTAATTTGATTATAAAACTTATGAATGAGTTGCTATTAATAAGAATTAAATATTCATTTCTTATTTAAGAGGTTGCATTTTATTTATATAATGTGATAATATTTCTATTTTAGAATTTACTTGATTTAGAAGAAAAGTTATGATGAAAATATTGACCCATTCGTAACAAATAAGTTGTTAGAATAGGAAAATGTTAAATAAACAGTGTTTTATTGAATTCTCTATAAAAAAGTAAAGAACATAATTTTACTATCTTATCTACAAACAATTAAATAAAACACATGCGTAAAAAAACAGTTCTGATCGAAAGTGAAATTGACTGAATGAAGATGATCGCCAACAGTGTTGCCGCTAACATACAATAAAATGATTTCTCTGCTTCAGAAAAATGTGCCAGTTTCGAAATAAAGGTGATTATATTTATAAACATGTTCTTCATAAAACAGATTGTTTTGAACGTAAACAAGGAAAGCAAAGTTTTGCAAAAACAAGTATTTCATTTCATCGCATATTTAAAATAATACAAAATAACAAAACAGCTTAACTTATTCTTTCGTCAATAAATAATATGAAAGAGAATATGCTTTAAATCGCGTTTCTTTCCATATTAAAGTTCTTTCGAGGACATTATAGCCTCAACTATTTCAACTGAAAAATCCTTGCAAATTGCAACCCAGTCCAATACTCCTTCTTTGCAGTTTTGTCTTGCCTTCCTGGAAATTGCGAACAAACTGAAGGATTTCTCCTTATCTTCACCGGTGGATCAAAATGCCATGAAATGACAAGCTGTAGTGTCACTCATGGCAACAAAGTCATTAAACTTGACATTCTTCCTGAACCCACCGCGGTATTTTCACCTGAATGAATCCCATTAATATATGAACCCATACATTACGCTAAAAACAGACACGGTTGCTCCGCCATTTGTTCAAATTCACTATTCTCGCTAGAGTGAATCCTACACAATGACTCCCAACAGATTAGAAATACCCTGATTGAAAGACATCCGAAATTTCTATTGACCTGGACCGAGGGACATGTGAATACGCTTATTCTGATCTCCTAATTTCCATTCCCAACTACAATTTCTGCGACGCACTTCCTCAAGTTACATCACTATAATAAAAACAAACACATTCGCAATGCACCATCAATCTGGTATAAAAACGTAGACCCCTAATAGAAATAATCAAAGACTACTCAGCTCAGTTCCCTGGAGACAACCAGACGATAGATAGAGTTAAGAGAGACCTTCTAGAATCTCGCATGGTCATTTGATGAAGATTCATTCCAGCCATGTACGTAAATGTTTCACCACATCCCTACGGTTTACACTTCTATAGATATTTATAATACAATATAATAAAATAGTTGAGATGGTTTTCTCAACTATATGATCTAATTTAATTGGTACGAGTATTTTAATAGTTTTAACTTAATATTTTCCGCCTTTATTTCTTCTAATAAATTGAGTAAGTTGCAGCTGAAGGTCATTTGTATTTTTATACCCTACACCCGAGGGGACAAAGATATATTTTCTATCCAAAGTTATAGTCACAATAAATTAGTAAGCAGCGCCTAATGAAATGAAAACAGCTTTTAATGAAATGAAAACAGCTTTTAATGAAATGAAAACTGCTTTTAATGAAATGAAAGCAGCAGCAGAAAACTGTGACCATTTTTAAAAAATGGAGACATATGAGTCTGATCATCACCCTTCCATTCTCCACCTCGCTCCCGAGCGATGTGATTGCATTAAATTCGCTCCACATTTGTCGCATTCAGTTTTGTATCTTCCCCCCCCCCTCCCCCCTGGTTATTCTTCTTCTTATTTGTGGAATACAATTTTAACTTCCACACTATAAATCTTCGTTAGTAGTAACGTGATGACGATGAATACTTCCTTTTTCGAGCGAGCGTCGCTGCTGAAAGATAAAAACAGCTTGCGACGGTGCACGGAACCGATTGGAACCAGCTGAAGATTGCGTTTACAACATTTGTTAGTTTTCGCGTTTGCAAAATGTGCAATAAAAATAACAACAGCGATAGGAAAAACAACAGAAACAGAAGCAGCAGCAGTAAAACGATACAAGAACAACAAATCAGCAACAAATCAAACCAAAACATTTGCGTCTATTTCTCTCTTCGACTCTTGGGGTTCACTTTTGGTTTTTTCCCGTTTAGTAGTCACTCAGCCAGTCTTTTGGTATTTATTTATAATAAAACATTCGCAGTCGGCGGTCGATCGCGCTTCTTCTAAACGCAGAGGAGCAAAAACAACGCGATTGAGTGAAGTGACGAAGTGCAAAGAATTGTGAATTCGCAAAGGAAGACATCAGTGATGTATTTCCTCAATAAATGAATTAAATTTTAACATTGAAAAGGAAAACAAATAGTAACTACAGATGTATAAATTAAATAAAACGCCAGAAAAGGATTATTAACAATTTTGTAGTTTAAGTGTTGTTGGACTTGAAAACAAAAACATTTAAAATTGTTTGCGACAAAATGGACGAAAAAATGTCTAAAATTCATGTAAGCTTTAAATTCTGGTATTTATAAAAAGTATCCTTAAAACCAAAAAACAAAATATGTAAGCAAAAGTAGCCTCTGAATTCCTTCAAAATATTCCCTCTTCCGTCACTGGATTCATCCTCACCTGTTTTGAATTTTGGTCAACCTTTAAACTGTTTACTTTCCTTGTTTATTTCTTTTCATTTTTTATATTTGTTTATTTTCATTTCATGGTTTTCATTTCATTTAAAAGGTTTTTCCTTTGGAATAATGAAATTTTTATTTTTCTGGTGGTGAGTGTTTTTGCATGTTTACAAGAAATAATAAACAAAATATTGCCTTCAGAATCATTCGAAATTCATATTAAATTAAACACTCGTTTTTGGCGAGCATTCGGAACGACGTTTGATGAATTGTGGAGGCTTGCTTTGGTTTGTTTACTTTCAAAGTAGGACAAGTTCAGTTTTTTACTTTTTGAAAACAACATCTGTAAAATGTCCATAAGAACAATTTGGGGTCTTCTTATGTTTTTCCTAGGAATATAATTTGAGTATTTTATTTTAAACATTTCTCAATTTAATATTCCAGCAAAAATGTAGGCATAGGTATTTTACACTCCCTCTTTCTCGCTCTTTTTCCTCCTTAAGGAGTGTCAAAACTCATAATGGTTTTTCTCTATCTGCATTTATCAATAAATCCTTCACCGGAATGCTTCTCCTTCGAGTTGTTTATTAATAAAGTAAAAGAAAGTCGTGTGTCATATTTTATTATTGTTACATCGGTGACCTGATAAGTATTTGTAACCATGACAAACCCATGGTTCATATGCGGTTGCAAAATTAAAAATTCAAGGACGAAATTTGTACGGATTCGGGTTGTCTCAAGTTTCGCCGAATTTTGTCTTTCTCCCAACATGTATAATAAATATACTATTTATTAGAGTCTCAAATAGAATAAATATTATATCGCAGTTTCCACCCACACCCCTCCCGCCCCCTCTATCGCTTTTTTTTTTGCATTGTTTTATAATTCGTTATTGAAGTTACTTACTTAAAGAATTAAATCGTTGTTTCAATCAAACTTTAATCGAGTGTCAGAAATAATATAATAAAATTTACATTGTTTTGTAATTCATAATCAATTTTTTTGGTTAATCTAAAAACCTAAATAATTTCATTTTATTCGATCATGTTTCTGTCTCTGTTTTTAATCTATGAATTTCGCATCTTAAATCTTCTCATCGCTACTACTAAAGGCAAAGTTTTTTCTTTCGACACACTTATTATGACAGAATTGAGTCACAAAAAAAAGAAAACAAAACAAAACGAAAACGAAAACAAAATCATTTCCTTCTCTTAAATTCGTTTTTTATGTCGCTGAAATGTTGCCTAATGAAGGCCGGGCAAATGGGCCGGGCCGCTTAAAATAACCTCTATAATGATGATGCAAAAAGAACGACATAGTCAAATTTAAAAAACACAGCCAAGAAGTTAATTAATTAATAAAATGTTCCGTTTGATGAGAACAGAAAAGAAAACAGAGCAGGGCACCTTTAAAAATTATTGAGTTTTTTAGAACACGCTGAATAAAAATGGAACGAATATTAAGAAAATCTGAAAAATTCTATACTCGTAAAATGACTAAATATTCATTTACGGGATTCAGGTCATTCAGACATTTTTAAAGACGAGCATGAAAACGAAATCTATCAGAATCTTATCAGGTCTTTAAATGAATCCATTGCATATCGTATTAACTCTACTGTCAACTGTCCAACTCTATACTGTCAATATAATGTATTTAAAATTGATAAACGAGTGGTTTTGTTTGCTTTAGGATAAAAAGGAAACAGAAAGCAATGAAGCACAAGAAGGAAAAATACATATGTTTTTCGAGATAGCAATGAAATTCATTCCATAGTGATAAGAATTTCTGATCCTGAGCCACTCCGTCTTCTTCTAGAATTCTTCTTTCGCTTTATAATCCACAACCTCGCCGTGCGTTCACTTTCAAGTCTCCACTTGAGACTACTTAGTTAGTTATTTTAAGATATGCTATCGTACTTTGAATTGTTTCGGATTTCCTGGTTCGTGAGATGTGAACTCGTTCTATACACCGCTTGGATTTCTGTCATATTAAGTTAATGAAATCATTATTTTGTTGCATTGCTTTGAAAGATATGCGCATATATCGCAGTTCTTTTGAAAGGTAAACTTCCTCTTCGGGGACTCACATCTTCAGCCATAAATCTTTCATTACTCGTAAATGAACAACACGCTCATCAAAGATGAGCTAAAAATAAAAATTTTAGTGCGCTCATTGAAATTTTACAACCCGACGTTGATGGCTAAACACAACATCGACATCGAATTATTAAAATATGGTTTTAATGAAGTAGAAGTATGGAAGTCGATCGGTCAGCTGAAGAAGTCCCCTGAAGAGCTAAAGTAGAGACGATGGCGATGGTGATGTAATCCGCAATACGTGTTTGTGTAAAAAGAATAGAATTCTCTTGAAGACTCTTAATGAGCTTTTTCTCTCATTTCTGAAGTGGAAAACTAAAAGCAAATCAATTATTTGATGTGTAATAATGTTCAAAATGCAATTTTAATTCGTTTCAATTCAATTTAAATTCAAAATAAACTCAATTCTACTCACAGAGAAGAAAAATGGTGCTTAAGTAACCTTGAGTGAGAAGATTAAGTTTTTGTAATATTAAGAAGGAAGATTCATTGATTGTTTCGTTCTAATAAAGTTTCAATAAAGAGAAATTTAAAAATTCATATCTTATGAATCAGGTATTCATTCGAATAGAAGAAACGGAAGGAGAGAAAAAACTCAATTGTACTAATGATTCATTAATTATTATTATACTCATTTATTTCCAGATAACTTCATTTCTGCGTCCTCGTGATCACCACAAATGTATTGAGGATCAATCGAAACAATCAGAAGAACAACAAAAACAACCACAACTACTACTTCATCCATCCAATCCATCTAACTCAGTTCAATTCAGTACCTCACAAGCTTCCGAAGAACGTGAAGTTTCTCACGCCGAAGTTCAATTAATTCGAACTCTAGAATTTGTTGTTGAGAAACCACATCAGCAACATGTTGCTGCAACAATACTGGAAAGTAGCAACACTATTGAGAACAATAATAAGACAGATGAGAATGATGCCAGACGTACATTTATAAATGCAACTACAACCAGTGCTGAGCACATCAACAACAACAACAATAATAATAATAATAATAGCAGTATTTTTGACGACAAACAGCGGGAGACTAATTTGCGTCTCTCTCGGAGGATCGCTGCAAGAAGCTACGTTGATGAGGCAACCAGCTCGATTTATATCAAAATGGATTCACCTAATACAACAAATGCAACAACAGGGACAAACGCTATATTAACAAGTGCATCAACAAATCAAACAAAAATGATGACCTCAGCTACTGCTGTCGGTCTCGTTAAAAAAGCCATTATAACAACATCAACAACAACAACAACTGAAAGCAGTGATCAAAGTATTGAAGAGGAAATCGAGGAAGTTCTTGAAGAATTATCTGAAGAATCAAAAGAAACGAATGAAGAAAATAGAGTTGATACCAGTGGAAGAATCTCTGCTGTAATTAGTGCTGAGAGCGCTCATTCATCCGTAGCTGTTAGAAGTCGAGAAGATGCTCTTCCTAGTGTTCCGGCGAGTCCGAGTTCTGGCAGAGCTGCTAATTCTGTGGACGCAAAATTCGAGATCGACGATGATCAATTGTCTGGCGGTCAAATAGCACAACACTTTGTACTTAATGAAGATGAGGATGAAGAGGATGATGATGATGATTTTAATATTAGTCTTCCTATCGATAAAAACTCAGACACCAAGTCGAACAATGGTCTAAGTATTAATGCTTCCGGACAACAAAATCGGATGCATTCCAGACATGAAGACACGTCCAGCGACCATCTTCGTAGTCCTGCAGATGTTCAACCAGAAAGTCTCACTAATCAGAGCACTGCGAATGATGTTTCCGATTTCATTGAGGATGTCAAACCAGATGATGAAACCGAAGCTTCTTTTAACGATTCGTTGAATCTACCGCCTTCCGAAGCAGCCTTGGATAAACCAGGTAGCACCAGGGTTGAAAAATTCCCAAAAGCAACCTCAACATCGAAATTGATTTTCTCATCTACTCTCTCTGAAGAGGTGGATCAAAAATGTAGCTCCAGTTTGACGAAAGAGTCCAAAGAAAAATCGGGCCAAGGAAGTGCGTCGTTCGTTAAGGAAGTCCCTCTGGAGTACAGTGAGAAGGATCACTCCATAGAAGAGATCGTAGAGAGCAATAAATCTATCGAAATGACTTTTGATGACAAGGATCTCAGCTCTCTTCGTTTTAGCTTTGACATGCAAGATGACACGATGGTGAATCAACTGCTGGCCGATACATCAACGCAAACGCAACATAAGCAACAACCAGGGGAGACTTCATCCGACAGTGACAAGAAGTCTCGCGAGGAACAAAAAACAGAGGAGAACAAACCACAGGATCAAATGACTGAACACAAAACCATCAAAGTATTAGAAAAATTAGACCTAAAGTTGTCGGAAAAGGAACTAATCCAAACAGTTCAAAGTCCCGAGAGAAATGAACCGTTAATAGAACCGGAAAATTCTGAAGTGACCAAAATTCAAACCAACGGTAGCCAAATGAAGAGCCTAGAAACTTCGCAAGTGCTTAAAAGTGGCCGGAAACAAGATGACTCTCCAGTGGAACTCGGAGCTTTTGACTGGGCCAGTTTAACCTCCAGCACGCTTTTTGAAGCACTGGGAAAGGACCACCAAGCAGCTAAAAGAGCCAGAAATACTTCTCCTGATCTAGATAAAACGCTTATTAAAGAGGCTCCTGATGATGATGACGATGAAAGTCATGCTATGGAAACAATGAAGTTACGTATTTTGGCCATTAAACAAGAGCAACAACAGCAAACTACATATGAAGCAAGAGAGGACGCAACAGCCTCTGCTTCATCCTCAGTGAAACAAATGGATCGCGTTCCACTAACGGACTTCAGCAAGGATATGCTTGAGGACATCACCGAGGAATCGGAAAGGAACTCTCTGTCCACCGCGGATGAGCAACAAACGTTGTCCATGGAAAATACGAGGAAAAGTGAAATATCCGAGCACACTATGCAACAGGGATATGCAACTGCAGGCGAGGTGCAGATGTTGGAGCAGAAAGTCAGCGACCTCCAGCTTCTGTTAGTCAGCAAGGATGCCTGCTTGGCTTCTCTAAATCAGCAGTTGGAGGCGTCACAGCGAAATCGCGACTCGAGCGGTGGCGTCAGCAGCGGCGAGCAGCTACTGTCGTCAGGCCGCGACTCCAGCAGCCTGATTACCAACTCCACAGAGTATCGCACACTGCAGGAGGACCTGGGCGGTGGATCCGTAAGCTCCATTAATGCAGTTATTTTCTAAATTTAAATATATCCTTTTAAATTTTTAGATCGCTGATTTTTACATGGAGCTCACCAAGCGTGACGAGCTAATCGCTAAACTGACAGAGTCGCTGCAGCTGTCGCTCAACGTGCGAGAGGGGCTACAAACGGAAAGTGAGAAACTCGGCGCTGAAGTTCAACAGCTGCGCAAGCAACTGACCGAGGCGATGGACGCAATACGACGTCCAACTTGGGTACGTGATCAAGAGAGTAACGGAGGACAGCGTATTTCTCAGATATCGATGGACCTCATCAGTGAAAGTGACGATGATGAGCTGGAACGTCAGTTTCTCACCGAAAATGAGGACAAAATCTCTCGCAACTCCCGCGAGCGCCAGCTCTCCGTACCACGCCAACCGGAAGACTTCTCCCGAGATCATGAAGCCGTAGACTACTCGCCCGCATTGGCTCTCAGCAAGCAGCTGGAACAGTTTCAAAAGTACTTGACGCCCAGCGAGGTGCGCCTCTTCTTCATGGTGCAAAAGAAATTCGATGACTTTATGTGTCAGGAGTTGGAAAAATGTAAAATGAAGCACGATCACGAGCTCAAGACGCTGGTGGAGAGGGTGGAAAATGAGAAGCAGGAGAAGGCAAATGAAATCAAGCAGCTGCTTCAGCAGCGACTCGAGCAGGATAATTCGCATTCCAAGGCAATGGAAGATCTTCGTAAATATTTCGAGCATAAATGCGCCGATCTGGAAAAACAGTGAGTGATGAGAAATTATTTTATGAAACAAAATTGAACTAGAATAAATTATTCAATAAATTCATTGAATCATTTTTTGGAACAGATACTCCGATGAGGTATTCTCTCAAAAATCTCAACATTTGTATGCAGACAGCTCTTCGGGCTCAGAGCAGGAACAAATGCCTGAGGAAATCGCTCCATTCGCAGCGCCAATTCGATGCAAAGACCCATCGTCGCGTAAGCGCACCCGCGCTGAGCTCCTTTTGAGTCCTAGTCACCGACAAATGACGCCAAGTGGAGATTCCAAGGAAGTCACTCCAAACGTACGAGTTAATTAAATTAAATAAGCATGAATAATATGTTAAGAAGAAATTTACTCACTCATTTCCACAGCTTACCAGAGAATTGACTGAAATGAAAAGCTTCTATCAGCAGAAAATTTACGAGATGAAGCGAGGATATGACGAACATCTGCGCAAGCTTAGCGATAAATTGCAATACTACGAAAATCGTTATCCTGAGGATGATTTCATTGTGAGTTTACTCAATCAATCTACACCATTTAAACTTTAAAGAGTTCCTTGTTGCATGTTGCCCTATTTTTGGAGAATTTAAACGAAAATCATTGGTTTCTTATATTTTCATTAAAACTTTCGTGAATGTTCTCAATAGAAAGAGAATTTTTAAACGTGTTAGAAAACCTCTTAAAACACAAAGAAAATATACATATAGTAAAAACAATTTGAAGCAAAAATCAAACAAGTTTCTTAGATTAATAAACAATTCTTAATAATTAAAACTTCTCAATTACGGAATTGTAATTCTTCATTGCAATTCTTCATTTCAATTTAAATGCAACATTTCGAAATACTTCATACATTTTAAAATCCTTAATTAAAGTTAAAGATTTTTCTATTATATCCCTAAATAATAATTTAACATACATACATACGTTTTGTGCTAACTGCATGTTTTAAATAAATTTGTGATTGTTTTTTATTTGTGCGTGCGCCTGCCTACATTTCATATCTAACACAAAACAACAACCACCATCATCATCATCATCATCAAGAGCACCGAAAAAACTAACACCAACATTGAAGTAACCGAGTCCAGTCACGAATCCATAACAACTCATGTTCGAGACCTCAACACTTCACTGATCATAATCGATCAGGACGAGTTGAGCGTTCATAACGATAGCCAAGTTATTCAGAAGATAATCGAAGAGTACGAAAAGCGTTTGCAAGAGCAGCTGGCGCTGGCGCGAAACGATATCGTACTTGAATTGGAAAATCAAATACAGGTGAGTGCGTAGAAAGAAAATGGCGAAAATTTACATAGGCAACACTATGTAAATTACTCAAGAAAAGCGACAAAAATAAGAAAAAAGCACTGTTCAAATTCAAGGAGTGAGAGTGGTGAGTTCTAGAAAGGGAAGGTTGTTTCATGCAACTTTCTAAGCTAATTTTGACGTTGTTATGATTGGAGAGCTGGTTGGTTTTTTACAGCGCTAATTTTATGCAATTTCATGTTGTTTTTCTATGTATTTTGTTTTTTAATTTATGTTTCATTTCTCTGTTTTCTAACTTTTGCTTGATTCTTGTAATGATTCATTTCACTGAGTTTTTCTTTTAATTTCATTTTCTGGTTTTTTGTAAGGATTTACATTTATATTTTCTTCTTTTAATTTACAACGCATGTTGAAGAGTTGAAGATTTGCCAATTTTTGCTTGGGTTGTCCTATTTTTGGCGAATTTTTTTATGTGTGTACGATATATCAAGTTTTGGTGCCCGGTCACATTTGTAATGACAGACGACTTGCGACAGTCTGACAGACTTGCGAATTTTGACCCTTTGCTGTGACGTTTGTTGTTCCTTGTTCTCTGCGGACATCGAAGTGGAACAAATTTAATTGAGCACAACAACGGAGTAGCAATTAAATTTGTGTTTTCAGTTGATTTCATTTGGAAAAGTTTCAATCTTTATGTTAGTAATTATGTTTAATGTGCTCGTGACATTTCGGTTTAGCATCTGTTGTTTCCACTTTTGAATTGAAGAGGATTTTTATTTTGAATTCTTAAATCTCATTTAAGGAGTTAATATTTTGATTAGTACAACAATTAAATTTGTAAAATAATTATTGATGAATTCATTGTTTTTTTATATACATATATTATTAAAAGTCAATATTTTTCTTAACATTTTCATAAAACTCTCTCCACTGTTAAGAAATAAAGCAAGAATTTACATTTAAGTTTAAATTTAGGCAACATTTATAGCGGAACCTTAAAATACATACGATCTCTGTGGTTGTTCTTCTTTTTGTTGTTGTCTCCGAAATCATTAAATATAGACGTCGTTGAATGAGTTCCTGAGGCATTTCTTTTCTTAATCAACTATTTTTAAATAGAAAAGGCGAAAAAAATAGAGTTCTAGGCGGGAAAAAACTGCAAAAGCACGTGGAAGGAAGAGTCTTTTGAACTTGATTTAGATTGCAAGTGTTTTCTTTGTGAAATGTTCAGTTGTTTCAAAGGAAAATCAATTCAGATAATTTGATTAATTAAACATCAGTTCAACGATCATCAGTTGGATGACTCTTTCCTTACTAAAGACTTTGGAAACTGTTGTGTTTTCCGCATTCCCATCGAAATAATGTACCTACCATAAACATCAATTTATAAAAAAATCTGAATGCGAATATAATGCGATTTTTGGAGAGATTAAATTCTGGAAATTTAAATTTTATTTCATTGATGATCGATAATCTAATGAGAAATAAAATTCAGTTGTATTATAAAAACAATGAACTAAGTTAATAATAATAATTCAAAAAGGAATTTATTAAAAAATAGTCAAAAGAGTAATTAATTTTTTATTATTTATAAAACATTTGTAAAAACAATAAACTAAATTAAAAAAATGCATTAATTAATAAAGAAATTTATTAAATTAATAATAATAATAAAAAAAATAAATTAAATTTATTGCTAATATAATAATAATAATATAAAAATAAAATTAATAAATAACAACAAAAAATAAAATAAAATTAATGAAAATCTAATCAACGCAAAGCAGTATTTAATAAATTAAGTAAAAAAAACCAAATAATTTTATTTGACAAATTCAATGTTTAAAGTACATTGATAAATTCAAAACTTTAACGTATTCGCTCTCATTCAAAACACACTGACACTTTGCCCAATTCTCACACACAGCATTCGGGGTGGTCACTTTCTCTCTCTCCCTCTCTCTCTGTCTTTCTCTCTCCCCTCTCTCTCTGTCTTTCTCTGTCGTTCTCTCTCTGCTTCTGATAAAACTTTCTTCCTGTCTTCAAAGTTTCCACCACTCACAATTAATTGAATTCATTAGAATTTAGTACAAAAGAACATATTTTTATTGATCGTGGTCACGCTTCTATTCTCTTTTCTTCTCTTTTCTTGTGTTTACTTGTGTATGTGTTGCTGTGTGCTCCTGATGCATCTATGTTTCCATCTGTATATATAAACATAATTGTATTTCTGTGTTGCTGTGTGTCTGTTAATCTCACGATCGATGTCGATTCTTGTTCTCTTTTTTCTGCGCCGAATCGGTTTTGAAATATTATTTTCGAATTCAGTTTCCCGCGAGATTTAAATGCGTGCGAACGTTTAAATTCAAGATTTTTTCTTTCCAAGATATTTCTAAAGTGAACAAAATTCGTCTCTAATCTGAACGTGAAGAAGAAGAGGCAGAAAAACTCGAAACATTTTTCAAAACATAAATCAAACGTATCAGAAAAAAATAATTTGAATTTTCCATCAAATGTGTTTATAATGAAAATGAAAATTAAAAGCAAAAAAAGAAAATAAACAAATTATTAAATAAAATCAAATGTGTGACAGTTTTTAGTAATATTGAAAAATAAGGAAAAACGAGCAATCTTGAAGTGAAAAAATAAAGGACAAAAATAAAATAAAATTGAATACTTTTGGAAAGCTTTTCTTTGGATGTGACGGAGATTTCAATGATACACATGCATAAAAAAATATTGGAAACAAATTAAATGTAGAAAAAACGAGAACTTATTTAAATACAAACAATCAGGTTTTTCTGACAGATAAGCTTTTCAGTTAAACAGCTGAGAATTTATAATAAATTAAAAACAATTAGAACATTTTCTAAATATTTATAAATTTAATAGTAAATTTAAAAGTAAAGTATAATATCAATCATATTAGAATTGACCGATTTGCATTTGCATTTGAAAGCTTTTGATTACATTAATTGAAAAACCCATAGAAGCAGAGAACGAAAACAAACTATAAAAAAGCTTGATTTTTTATTTACTAGAAAAGGTATTTATTTTTTATAAATTGTCTTGATAAACAAATTTCAATGAAGCATTGGAAATACAATATTAAATACTAATATTTAAAGCTATACTATTTATTGATTGATTTACTATATTAATTAAACTTGAGCTAATAATTCTTAGTATAGAATAAGAAAAGAAAAAGAATTTAAACATAGACTTTTCTTTAAATACTAAATGTGGTCCTTTTATTTTATATTATTTTTACTGTATCCCGAATTGAATTTATTTAATTCATTTTGAATTTTATTTTAAGGTCGAAAAACATTCCAAATGTTATTAAATGAATTTATTTTAAATTTACTTTTAATTTTAGTATGTTTCTAGCTCTCTAAATACGAGATCATAGAAATGTATGTATGTTTATTTATAGAATAGAAATTTTCGTTAAATTTTATATGCTTGCTATATATACTCCATCAAAAAGTACAGTTTTTAGTTTGTGCTAAGAGAGGAGAAAAGAAGTCAAAAAAACTGACAATTTTTCAAAACTACCAAAATTCGGAAATTTACTAAAAATAAACATATGTATGTATTTGCGAATTTGAAGACGACGATACATAAAAATACTAAAACAAATGCAAATAAAAATCTAGAAAAAATGAACAACCAGAACCAGCATCAACAACATCGGCAAAAACAACAACAAGACACACAGACTCAGAAAAAATTAGGAAAACTACACACAAGCCATCAACAAACAACTTAAAAACAACCACAGACTACTTGTGTGGAAGCACCAACAAATACAACAACAAACACAAGAGCCGCAACATAAAATGATGGTAGCTGTGATATTTTTTTGCTTTTGCAAATCTTAAAAAAGAAATCCACTTTTTTTAATGCTAAACGTAAAAATGTTATGCTCACTTTTTGAGTTCTTTTGTTTTCCTTGTGTTCTTGTCTCTTTTCTGTTGTTGTTTTTCCAAACCAAACATGTTTGTTGTAGTATTTTACAGTTCTTCTTTGTTGCAAAAACACATTTTTAAATATGTTTTTTATTTTTGTTTTTAATTTTAAAGTATGTACATTTAAATGACATTTTTTACTGTGCTTTAAATATTTCGACTCTTCATATTTTTATGTTTATGCATAATTTTTATTATTTTTCTTTCTATGCTATTCTATTGCTTTCTAATTTTAAAATTTTCCTTTTTTTCTCCTTCTATTTTTCCCGCAATCGGATTTCTTATATTTTTTTTACTATTGTTTTGTCTTCTTTTTAAGCCTTCAGTTGTGTGTTTATTATTTTCGTTTACTTTTTAAATATTTTTGCTAACTTTATTTAAGTTCTTTCGTATTATTTCATAATGCATTCATTTGCTGCCCTCATTCAATGAATTTCTAATAATTTAATTTAATGCTGATTAAATGTAACGATTGGCTTTAATTAAAAATTTGTTAAAACAGCGAGTGATGGAGTAGAAATGCGAGTTATTATTGTTGATGCGCTCGTTCACCGTATCGATTATCATGTGAATTACAGAAATGACCTCTTTTCATTTGTTGTTTTTGTTGCTGTTGTTATTTTTATTTCGGTGTGCGATTAAACGCTGCTTTAAAAATGCATATATTTTTCTTCATTAGTTGACGATGAAGTCCAATAAATTTTAATTCTTTTTATAGAGCATCTTATCAGCGAAGTCGTTGGTAGAGGGGCCGGGTGGGTTTAAATATAGGGGAGGAACAGCCACGTACGATGGTTCATTTAATCAAGGGCGCAGCTTCTCTGCTCCTCTTATTATTGTCATTAGATTGTTTTAGAAACAAACCACAAGCAAGACAAAAATATAATATTTCTAGAAATGTTCGAATTTTTACAAAAACTTCAAAAAATAATTAAAAATAATTTATTTAAAAATTGATTTAAATTATTATACTATTATATACACCCAATTCTGTTTTTATACGGCCTTGTTTTACACGGTTTTGATTTAACACGGTTTGAAAATAAACAAATTTAAAATTTTTTTTATACGATTTTATTCCATTTAGCACGATTCAAAATCTTTTGGGCTTACATTTTTTTTTGGTTAAGTTTAATTTTTGCGAAATATGTTCATATCACAAATTAGGGGGAATTCCCTTTTAGTGCATACAATCAAATTTATTTGTGACAGCAACTAGGATGTGTTAATATTTTCTGAACTATGTTTTTTTCTTTAATAACTATGCTTGTGTAAAAACACATTATACATATGTATATGTATGTGATTTAATAAAATAAACCTGAATAGTAGTTCTTAAAAAAATCTTTGTTTTTCACTAATTTCAATAGGTTTTAGAGAATAGGAACCAATCACCTATTTTGCATACGAACAATGTCTTTTTTTACACGTTTTTTTTTACACGGGTTTTCCTGGAACCAATTTCCGTGTAAAAACCGAATTGGGTGTACATCCATATATGTACTTCTATATACATACATATACTACTATATAAGATTATATATATGATAATAGTACTTAAAACATTGAAATGAAAATGAATTTAATTATCAACGAAAACTTAAAAAAAATATTGTAAATTTTGAAAACAAAAATATTCCATGAATGAAGGAATCTTTTATTTTTCCCCCATTATGAACAAGGTGCGAAGAATTTTTACATCCGGTCGTGTAGACAATTCATTCCGTTTATAGTTCATTCACTGATCATCGGCCAACCACAGATTTTATATATTGTAGTTTCTTTTTATATCTTATTTATGTACGAGTATATATTATGTACACAAGTGGATCCATATATTTAAATCTAAATATTATTCGACACATATTGATTGTTTTCCGTCACCCCCCCCCCCCCCTCTCCCTCCACTTCCCGTTGTGTAAGCGATACAGGACGGTCCAAGCAATCGTCATGAAGATTCTACCTAAAAATAGAGAATAGAATAAAACAAAATATAATAGAAAACAATAAGAAAAAATATATGTAAAAAATTACATTATGTGGTGGTCTTTACGACGATAAAATCGACGATAAAAATCGATCAAATTCTAATCTCTATAAAAATCATTAATGTTTGAGAAAAGGAAGAGACCCAAAATTGGTCCTTTCCTCAATAATAACACTTCTCGGAAACATAGTTGATAGAACTGTCAGATTGTCACAGTTGTCTGTTTTCAAATAGGATGAGATATCAGAGAGTTCTTCCGAAATCCTTTCTGTGTTATACGGCGTTATCGATCATCTTCCTTTCCAAGCTAATAAAAATAAATTTCCAAGCTAATATAACGAAACAATATCAATAATAATGCGATAATAATGGATACGATCACAGATAGTGTTCAGATTATAAAAATATAATCCTTTCAATCCTAATAAAATCCTCATCTTGAGGATTTGTTTAATTTACAGAGGTCATTCATTGACTTGGTCTAAAAATTTTGGCTGTTGGACTTCTTTACTAGCAGGTAGTTTTTATTTTATCTTATCTTGTCTGATTTTGTCTCGTCGCGTTATTCACTCATATTTTTTGAAGGCTTTTCCGGTTCCGTAGAACCATTTGGTGGAAATCCCAATTAATATAATAACTCGAAAACATGTGGTTATCTGTTAAAATACCCAAATGAAGTTTTTTCCAGGTACCTACTTAAGGGTATTTATCGACATTTGTTTATATTATATAATTGAAATGTACCTAGAATTAATTAGGTACCTAAATTGTAAAGTTCAATGTTTCCTTTCCGAAATCCAGAATGAGCTGTAAATTTCTTTTCAGGTACCTTTTTTAACCTTTTTTCGTACACAACTTATATGAGTTAATGATGTTAACGGGTTTCATTGTTCTTTTGGGAAAAAATACCCACATTTCAATAAACGAAACAATTACAAAACTAAATCAAAACAATTACTATTTTAAGGAGCAATGAAAAATAACTCGCAAGCAGAAATTAATAAATAAAAAATATTAATTAAAAGCATCATAAATAACATTATTTCTGTTGCCGCCATTTTGTTGTTACCTTTTTCCCGTTATTAGTTATGTTAGATGTGATGTTCGTTTCATGTTGATATTTGTTTGGGTTTTGTGTGTGTGTGTGACTATTTTTTTTTGAGGCCTCGTCTCTATTTTTGTTTTGTGGTAATTTATTTGGTGTTCTGCTCACACACGAAGTGGGCAGAAGAAGAAGAAATGTCATCAAGCGAATGCAAATTGAGTGACATGAATCAGTGAGTTTCTTGGTTCTCTTTCTTTCTCTCTTTCTTTCTTTCTCTGAAAGGAGGTTTTCATAAAAATAAAAATTGAAGCAGAACATTTCAAGGAATTCATTAATAAAATATACAAGAATTCACTTTTAAAGATAAGATTATTGTCAGGTTGCCATTTTTTAGATATACTATAGATTTATTTTATTATTGAGGGTTCATGTTTTTATTCCATTGTCAGAAAAAGTCGCTCTCTCTGTCTCTCCCTCTCGCACTGTCTCTCTCTTCTTTCTCCTCTGGTCTTTTTTTGAGAGCTTTAAATCATTTAAGTTAAAATTTGAAATCGTTGAATTTAATTGTAACCGACATTTTTTATTAAATTTTTGTGTAAATTTATTATTATTAGAATTATTTACGTTCCCAATCATGGAATCAGATTAAATCAATTTTAATTAAATGAAATCATTTAGTAAAAATTTAAACGAAACATCTTTTAATTTAATTTCTTTTGATGTTCAATTTTATGGTACATGTAATTGTATAAAAGATGTCTAACTCGGAATCTACGGAATCATTTTCATGCTTTTATTCTTCTTCTAAATCTTCTTCTTTTGTAACGATTTCACACATGATCTTTGCTCTTGTAAAAGTAACGTGTATAAAATCGGATTTTATTGTCGCTTCAGATAACCACTTGAAAAAACTTTGAAATCGATGATATTTATTATTAATTTATTATGATGATTATTAAATCACTTTACAGTTATCAAGAATGTACTTTATTATGTTGATCTCTTTCTATCTCTCGCCCTCTCGCCCTCTCTTTCTCTCGCTCTCTTTCTTTTTCTCGCCCTCTTCTTCGCTTATCTGTTGTTTACATGTCTTATCTGCACCTCATAAATGTTTTTTCTCTCCATTAAATTTGAAGGTTTTTTGGAAGCATGAACAAAATATTAAATTTTAATTTTAATAAAAAAATCTAATTTTATAACAAATTAAACAAACCTGACCTTGAACTTTTGGTTTTTTAATTTCATTATTGCTTCTTTTAAAAAAAGAAATTTTAGTTTCTTTAAAAAATAGTAGTAAATCATAAACCAGCTGAAGACGTATTAAAAAAAATTAATTGAATTAGTTCAAAATTGATAAGAAAATGTTAATTGAATTGAAAACCGAAAAGAAGAAGAAAACCGTAGGAAGAAAAAAAACCAACAACAAACAAATTAACAGGGAAATTTTTAATTTCATTTAATGAATGAATGGATGATTTTTTAAAAGAATACTAAAACATACTTTGAGTATATTAGTGAGGAACATTGAGTTCGATCTTGGGAAAAACTGTTCTTCATAATAAGGTACATTAAAGCTTTTTTAAAAATTTTTGCTGATTAATTTTAATGGATGTTATTTTTTTGGGATTTTAAAATTTCGGTGCTTTGTTGAAATGTTTGTTTTTTTTTTCTTTTTTTTAATGTAATGCATGATGTTTTTATTAAAAAGAAATCTTGTAATTCATTGGATTGAGATCCATTCTAATTTTTATTTATAGCTTTATATTTATGTACTAGTATATAAGCCTGACTTCGCCAGGAAGTTATTATTTTTTATTTATTTCGTAACAACAGCCTGTTCATCGTTTAAACATTCGACCATATCTTGACCTGTTGCTTTTTGGATCTTTATATCAAGTGCTGCTCCGGCATCATGAGCCAAGTCTTGAGGTGGAGTTTTAATATCGAAGTCTGTACAATTTTTACCATGTAAAATAAGAATTTCTTGGACATCGCGTAGGGCTAAATTTTCACAGTCTGCGTGTGTTCTATAATGATCCGGGTGTTTTCCAGGTAGGTCTTCTGCGGCTCAAGTAGGCACCTAAAAACACAGATTAAAGCAAACAATTCTCTGGCTTCCCAGCCAGTGAGGCTTCCCAAACAGAATCGACTTCTAAGATACCCAACTCCTTGCATGCCTCTTTGAATGTTTTGAATGTGACCCCGTGCACAGTTCTCAAAACTGATATCTCCTGTCACATGTAATAGAAGTAGTCTTAGATAATATCGCCCACCTTCCGATATACTAATGTTCATTTTCTAAGCAACTATACACAACACCGCCAAAAATAGTCACAAACAAAACAAATTCAATGAAATTAAATTATTATGAAAAATTATTACATTTTTAAATTATTAAATTTTTAAATTATTAAATTTTTAAATTATTAAATTTTTAAATTATTCAATTTTTAAATTGTAAAATTTTTCATAATAAAATCTGACAAATTAATCAGCACAATCTAGGAAAACAAATACAAATTTCCTCCCAATCCGATTTTTTGCAAAAAAATGGCGAAGCCGTTTGGATTTTTGAAATTTGCGATTTTTCTCATCAACATTAGATGCCCAGAAACATCTGTGAAAAATTTCGGGTTTCTAAGAGATGTGGAAGTAAAAAAAAAAGTCCCGGACATATTTTGCTAACAGAAACGCACAGGGATATAGAAGAATATAATAATCTAGTCAAAATATTTCGAAATTTACAGAAGAAACGTAAAAAGCCGAATTTGATTTCCAAACAATTTTCAAAAAGTCATCATTAAAATTCTTCGTATTCTTTGTAGGAAAAACGTAAAAATTGTTTACCAAAAGAGACTCGGGTCTCTTTCATTTTTATAGAATAAAACAAGAAAAAAAAACAAAAATAACAACTCAAAAAACTAAACAAACAAAAAGCGTATGTTTAAAAAATTATGCACACATTTGTTGCTGTTCTGTGGTTGTTATTGTTACTTAAAACCAACTCGGTTGATTGTTTGTTGCCCCAATTTTTGTGGACAACTTATATCGTGTGTCTGTCTTTCCCCCACCCCCTGTTTCCCCCCCCTCCCCCTCTTTCTCGACTACCAACGAATACATCGTATATCGTATGTCAAACGTAAAGTTTGAATCATAAACTTCTTTAATTTGCTTTGCAACGTTGTTTTCTTCAGTCAACACCATTGAACGGCAGCTGCCCGCATCCTCCACCCCTCTCCCCGCTCCACATGCTATACTCCGCCATCACTTCGGTACATGCACAGAGGCCGCTGGCCCTCTGTGAAGCTGTCGAAATTTTATAATCGTCTCTCTTCCGTCGCCGCCGTCACCATCCTTCGTGTGTGATGAAAATAAACCAAATCTTTACTTGCAGTCATTTTTATTCCAAAGCATACACTGTGTTGTGTTAAATGTCCATGAACACATTTTTCTCGCTCTCAGCGTGTTGAACATCTGAGTTGAGCGAGCGAATGAAGCTCCCTTCAAATTGACCCAAAATAGCAAACGTAAAAACAACAACAATTACGAAATACAAAAATAACAAATTAACACATGTTTTCCGTGTTTAATTTATAGACTAAGAAAAATCCTATCTTCACTGCACTAAAATGAAATGATTGTGATTTAACTCCTTCCGCTTTTCTTCTTTAGACTCTCCTCTCAGACGTTTCCACGGCTGACGATCAGCATTGGCCACCGGAGCTGATTTTACTGCGTGAGAAGTTTACAGCGAAGAGTCAACTTGAAATCGCTCAGTTGCAGATCAAACATGAAGAAGAGGTACGATTTAGATTTTTCTACTTGCGAACCGACTAAAAGTAATCTCTGCAATTTATTTATTCCACTCATTTTTATGTAGATGTCACGCTTAAAAATCGAATACGAGAAACAGCTCAATCGCAAGAATAAACGTCACTCCACCTTCGACCTCGCTCGTGACTTCGACCAAATCATCGGTGAACGAGACGGTCTGCGCGAGCTCTCGAAAACCTTCCGCCATGTGCTCGCCGAGCTGGCCAAATGCGTGCTCAACTGCGAGGACGATCTCAACGCCACCCTCGTCGACGAGATGCAGAAGTTGCTGACTGCCAATCGTTCACTCGATGAGTCTGGGATGCTCGATCAGCAGCTGCACCTCAACAACTCCTCGCTTAACTCTACGCTGCTGGCGCACAGCAAGCGTTGTGTGCCCGATGTACACAGTTTGCTCGAAGTGATCGAGGATCCCAATCTGAAGGATTTCGTCAGCAACAAAACCGGCGGCGATCTCGAGGATTTCGATCTGAATGAGTGTTTGGAGCGGCTGAAGTCCGAAGCCGCTGTCCTCCTGCAGCTCTCCGAGGAGATCGTGCAGAAACACAAGCGACGCAGCAGTGAATGCAGCGACAGTGAAAAGAACGACAACTGCTGCGAAGCGGAGGAGGGGCTGAAAGTCACAATGCAGCATGCAGTGCACAAGTTCATGCGTGCCAACTCCTTGAATGAGCAGCAACTGAGCTCAGACTGGCAGGTGACCAAATCTAGAGAGCTACTCAGCTCGCTGCCGCCCGACCTGAATCGCTTGCGACAGCAAAGCGTCGACGTCGACGCCTACTCTTCCCTGCCGGGAAATGCGTCGGAGCTGAACTTCCAGGTGCATGAGCTAAAGAACCGGCTCATTAAGTCGGAGGCGGATCGTGTAAAGCTTCAGCAAGAGTTGGAGAACACGATTAGGCGCAACGCAGACCTCGGCACTGAGCTGCAAGCGCTACGCGATCAGTTGGCTCAGATGGATTCACTCAATCGAACTGACTACGCTGAGGGCTACGGACTCGGTTCGTCGATGAAGAGTCCTCAGCGTGATGCGGCTGAGAAGTCGTCGACTAGTTTTGCGCAGCTGCAGGAGAAAGCACGCAATATTCTGTCGACGCCGACGCAGCAACAGAATCATGATGCGACCGCGAATTTGCTGCAGATGATCGAAGATTTCTGCCGGGAAGGAGATAAAGTAGTGGAGTGGAATAAAAAGGATCGCGAGGATCTTCAGTCTCAGGTGAGTGAATGAAAGAGAATAATGATGAAGATGGATGGGTGGAGGGCGGATGGTGAAGGGTGATGGGAGGGGTTGAATGGGAAGAGTGTAAAGACGTTAAAAGGAACGTATATATCTTTGTTTATGTACATATTTAATTTAGTTGTTGTTCTAAATACATAGATTTATTTAGTTGTTGATTTTATGGTAGTTGTTTTTTTTTACTTTCTCATGTTGTCATTGTCGTTGTTGCTTGTCCCTGTAAATTCGTTTTAAAAGCATGCAAATATTCATAAAAAGTTCTCAGGCAGCTCTTTTGAGGACTCCTTTGAATGAGTATTGAATGTCCTATAATTCATACAAACCTGATGAAGTATTTTGGAACAGTTTCACTAAATCACAATAGTAATGTAGTAATTATTGATTATTTATTTATTTGTAACTGTATTTATAAAAAGAATACTTAAGCCTGATGCTTAAGATCATCTATGCCACTATGGGCTCCTGTATTTAAATATTACGCTTTGCGGTATACCGGATACGGCACCACTACCGTAACGCACTTATTTTGAACTCAAATATTTTCAGATCGCGACAATATAGTATCTTGATTCGAATTAAAATGGTGTAGATTTTATATATGCATCTATTGTGTATGTGTAAGCATAAAGAACATTTTAGTTGAGTGTTTTTAATAACAAAAAACAGTATTTTTTTCGGATAAAGTAAACGCATTAACGCTTTTTTTCGATAAAGTAAACGCTTTTATTTTTTCGAATAACGTAGAAGTTTTAAAGAAGATAACAAATATTTTTATATTATGAAGTTATTAATTACACGAAAGGGGTTGATCTTAGTATTGAAGGGAAGAGGTTTTTTGGCATGATTCTTTTGAAAGTTTTGTACAATTCTTATGGTAAAATTTATGGTTTAGTTTATGGAAGATTAGTTTGTTTTTGAAATGGTTTAATTTGCGGTTTTCTTTCGAATTTATTCGTTTTTTAAAGTTGTGGTTTTTCCAGAAAATGTTTGGTTTTTCTGGGAATTTCTTCCACTTTTCAAAGAGCGCACCGTTTCTTATTGATCTTAGATTTTGTTTAGAAAAATATTAAAATTTTAATTTAACAAAAAACAAAACTTTCTTCGCTTACTTCAATACAACAAACAAATTTGCTTCTGCAAACAAAAAACAATAAAAATATCAGATCGACGCAGCTGACAAGCAACTGAAAGCCATTCGTCAGTTTCTGGAGGAGCAGGCGGCGGAACGTGAGCAGGAGCGCGACGAGTTCCTGCGCGAAATCGAACGCTTACAATCGCTGCTACGAGACAAAGAGAAGGAGCGCAGCAGCTATGAAAATGCCTCGAAGGAGGTGAGTCCTGCAAATATACTTCATTTGAGTGGTTCTCTTTTCGTTTTCGTTTTCATTTCCGCTTTTTTGGTCTTCTTTGTTGGTTCTTTGAAGAAAGAATTTCCATCTCCCTCTTCGGGTTCTTCTTTTTCTACTTTCCTTTTAATGAGTTCCTTTTTAGAGTGAACACTGAGTGAATGATAATGACTGTAGTTATGAGCTCAATATGAAGTCTGTGATTGCTATGAATATTTTATTAATTAAGTTAATTAAATAAATTTAATTTTAAGTTAAGTTTCATTTGTAGTGTCGTTGTTTCCTGACATTAATATTAATATAGTTTATCGGAATTACTAGTTATTATTAACTTGCGAATTCTCAGTTCATGATTAAAATCTGCTGTTCTTTCTGCGATCTTTAATCGATTGATTAATTTAAAAATACAGTGGACCCTCGCTTAAAGAACGCCCCGCATAACGAACATTTCGCATAACGAACACTTTTTTTTAGGAAAAAAAGTTTCTCTTAACGAACGAAGTTTCGCATAACGACCAACGAAAAAGGAGGAAACCTTAATTGCATGTAAAATTTCTGTCTGTGCTAAGCAACGAAACAGGGGAAACCCCGAATACACACTATAGTGCTGTCTGTTTAGCTTTTGTTTCATAATTGTGCATTTTGTTTTATTTTTGTGCATAATTGCCTGTGTTCGTAAAATTAACAATACGTGTTGAAACATACAAATGTTCTATTTTTAATTTTGTTTTAATAAAAATTGCAAATTTTATACGTTTCATTTAACTTTCTTTCAATAAAAGCTGAACTTTAAATATATTGGTGTATTTTTTCAGTTCTTTTGATGCATTTTATGTTACATTCTTTCAAAAAAAGTTCAAATTGAAACATATTAGAGTGTGTTGTTTTTCGACCTGGAACGCATTAATTCATTTTACATTGATTTATATGGGAATAAAGCTTTTGCTTAACGAACGTTTCGCATAACGAACAAGATGCTGGAACCAATTGTGTACGTTAACCGAGGGTCCACTGTATTTTAAAATTAATACTTAAATTAATAAACTTTATTCAATTAAAGTCCAAATCAGTTAACTGTTTATCAAAATTTGGTTCGGTTGAAAATATTTAAATATTAAAAACAAAATTAATACAATGTATTCAATTTAAACTAAAATCGAGTTAAACGCACAATTTGACTATTTTACAAAGCATAGGATTTGTAATGTGAGAACTCGTATTTATTTAACTAAAATTTCGCTTGTTTTACGAAAAAGTTGTTGGTTTATGTAATTATGATTTTGGACTGACTAATTTTCTGATTCCTAAAGAAGACTAATTTTAACTGTTATTTTTATTATTATGAAATTTTTATTATTATTAAAAAAAATGGTGTTGAGGAACTTCTAAACTTTATTTTCTGTTCTTAAGATATTTAGACTGAGAATTTAATCAAAATTTTAACAGATCAAAAATAAAATAGTCATTGGTTTGTTTCTACAACTAATATTAAATAATTATAATATATTAAATAATTACAATATATTGAACAACAATATATTGAATAGTTACAATGTATTAAATAATTACAATACTTCAAATATTCTTCTTTGTTTTTATTCTCATTCCTGCTTCTGTTTTTTATATTTCAATCGTGTTTCTTTTTGTTGTCTTCTCAAATTTTGAAGAAGTTTTTATGTATTTTTAACAAACAGAAAATATTTTCACTTCTTATTCTTTTTACTTTTCACGCTGCTCACTTTTGCTTTTTAAAAAAAATAATAAAAATAAAACATCAATAAATAAAATACGCACTTTCGAGCACCACGATCACGATCGCCACCATCAACTCTTTCTTGTGTGTACGTGTGTATGTGTGGATTTCTGTTTCTCTCTGTCACTCTCTCTCTCTTGACGCTGACCCTTGAAACTCTTCTACTGCGTCGTGCTCTTAAAAATCTTCTACAAAATGCGTTCTTTTATATGTTAATGCATTAAAAATAAATAAAATTAAACGTTCAAACAGAATGTTCAAAGTTCGAAGCTACTCTCATGGATTGAAGTAAGTTTTTTTGGCATGTTTATTTTCTATGTTGTTGTTGTTTTTTAATATGAATTTAAGTTAAATATTCATAAATTTAAGGTTTCTATTTTTGTGTTTATTTATTTATTTACATACATATTTACTTATTTGTTTATTTAATTATTTATTTGTTTAGAAATTTGTAGGTACTTCTAAAGTTTTAATTAATAAATTTGTTGGCTGGTTTTTTCTAAACACCAGGTTGAGCAGCAAGAGTCACAAATCCGTGAGCTTGGACAAAAATTGAGCGAGTCCAACGCCAAAAGGGACAAATTCGAGGTCGAATTAAAAGCTTCCATCGACAAAATATTCGTGTTGCGCGAAATCATTTCCGAGTTGGAGACTCAAGTGGAAACTAAAGCGCTCAACGAGCATGTTCTGGAAGAAAAAGTCAAGGTGACTATCTGCTCTAACTGGGCATTCATTTATAATCGCGTTTATAATTCATATTTCTTCAATTGCTATATTTCAGCAACTGGAGGATTACGTTAGCTCTCAATCGCGTTCCAACGACAACCTGCAGCTAGAAGTCCAGAGCCTCAAAACAGAAATCAACGACATCTATAAGGAGCGCATTCGTCAGCTGGAGGAGAAGCTGCAAAATGTGCGGCCCTCCGCCGAGCAAAGCATGGTGTTGGATCAACTTATCGAGCAGGTAGAAACAATTCATTTAACTCATCGTCGATTTTTATTCACTCTCAGCTCGTTTTCCCGCTTCTCACTTTTCACAGCTTCACGACATTGAAAACTCATTGGATCAAAAGACCAAAACACTGGAAGCCCTTCACAACTCTTCCAATTCTTGCAGTCTCACCATCACCGAAGATGTTTCCGTGCATGGCGTCGTGAAGTCTGCCGCTCCGTCCGGTGCTGGAGCAGCCGATGTCTTGCCTTCACTCGGCTCGCCGTTGCATCCGTCGCCGCGTCAGCACTCGCTATCGATGGAGGGTGTGCAACGCATCGTCGACAAACTCACCAAACACACGCGCGTCGAGGAAGCCACCATAAAGCGCATCAAAGATCTGGATATGCATCTGAACAACATCAGAAGCGCATATGTGGTGAGTAAAATGGTAAAATGGTTTAAATATTTAAAAGATTCTGAAGCTTTACTTGGCGTTGAGTTTCGATGCAGAAAATAAGAATTGAAGTGCTTGAAGCTTTTGAAGCTGCGTGATGCGATGCAGTGTAAACAACAAGCTTTTCGATGACGCTCTTTGCGTGTAAATCTTTCCTTCATTTCTTCTTTTTTCTTTGCATGTTGCGACAAGTGAACTGTAAATAAGTGTTCTTTTTGGTATTAGTTGACTATCTCCAATGCTCTCTCTCTCTCTTTCTCTCTTATTATATTCTTCCATATTTCAAATTGCATTAAATTAGAATGAAAATTGAACTGAAACAGTTTTTTCCCAACTCGTCGTTACAATATATAGAGTCTCGGCCGTTGTTTATTATAACCCACAAAAATCACGCTCTCGTCATTTTACCTTCCTTCGCCACATTGCGAAAAAAAATAAAAACCCCATCGTTTTTTTTTTTCTGAACGATTCGTTTAAAACCGAAGCAGTACTCGACGTCATCGTCATCATCATCATCAAATCATCATCAGCAGCAGCACCAGCATCAATTTTCAAATTTATGTACATTCAGTTTGTGGCGGTTCGAACTTGTTGTTGCACGCGGAAATCGCTGTTGTTGTGTTCTTTTTTGGCTTCTATTGTGTTCTGTCGAAGTAGAAATAATTATTTCAAAACTTTTTTATAAACAACGACGAGTTCGATTTTATTTATTCTTTGGTAATGTTTTTTTATGCTCTCGTCTTCATTAGGCCGTGAAGTGTTTTTTTTTTCTCCTCTTGTTCTAAACATTTAATGATGCGAATCAATCGAAAGTGAAATTTTCTGCTCTGTTTTTTCCGATTGTACCCCAGTCGAAGTTGTGTTGTTGTTTTTGTTTACAATTTGTTTTTGTTGGGTTCAACGAGATTTGGCGCTATGATTTCTCCCGTTCTTGCGCATTCATTCAAATTGAGTCCCATAAGGGTGAGTTTTTATTTAAAAATTGTTATAAACAATTTATAAAAATATTTAATTTATTTTAGAAAAAAGTATTTGTCAAAAAAATTGGGGTCTTTGTGGTTTTTCTTCTTTCGTATTAAATTCTGTATCTTTTTGAATCCCTCTAAAGAGATGTTGCTTTGGTGATGTTTTTAAAATTTTGCAATAATTTTTCTTTTTGCGAATTACAATCTATCTATGTACTTACATATATCAACAAAAATAGCTCTCTTTTTCTGGCAGCTTTATTATTGTTTGTGTAAGGAAATGCTAAAATTCTTCTGTTAACATATAAAAATACACAACAAATTTGTTGTTGAAAACCCAAGAATTGTATAAGTAATATAAATAAATGTATTCAACCCATCCCCGTTTATATAAAATAATAATAAAGGGTGGGCCATCGGCTGGTTTGTTTTTGATTTAAATAAATGACATTAAACAGGAAACCAGCCTGATTTGAATCATGATATCAATTTTAAATAAATACTAAAATGTTCCCTTTAAAAAAGCACAAGACTCAAAACTGAGAAGAAAAAAAAATACAATTTTGAAAACTCTTTAGCTGAAATTTTGCAAACTTTTTTGCAGTTTTTCCCATTTATTTTTGTTAAGCATCTAGTTTAATGCTCAGACGGATTTCTGAGTTGTTTAAGAAAGCATATTTTTAGTAATTGGAACAGCGGACGGGATGCAGTTTTCTGGGACACTCACTTCATGCGGTGTAGCCAGGAATAAAAATCTGAATATTTTTAGGTGCTTGGAACATTTTCGATGACTTTATCTTAGTTTAGTTTATTTTGTAAAGCAAACAGAACAGAAGCAGCACCAGCAGACAATATTTTTTATTACTTCACTTAATCCGTGTTTAGAGTGTTGATTTAATGAAGGTAAATTATAAGTTCTTTTAAAAAATATTTTTTTAAATATGTTTTTTTTTGCATTCAGATTTTAATTGTTGGTTTTTCTTCTTCCTCCTAAAAACTTGTTCAAATGTTGGTTCATTTCACTGATTTAATACCACAAGAAGGAAACTGTTTAAAGTCTTGTTTAACATCGTACTAAACTTATCCCGACCAACCTCACAACATTTTATGATTCTTCCTAATAGAAAAACATCGAAAGACAGCAAAAGCAATTCAGTACTCGTTCTATATTCAGATTTTGAAAGCTGTAAACAATTCCAAAATATACTGTTTTTGGCTATTTTGTTGTTGTTTTTGTTTGTCTACTTGTCGGTTTATAATTCCTTATATTCGTTTATTTTTATACTATGCAACCACATCTCGAGGTCGTGGCTCTCGATCGGAGTGTTCGCCAATGAAGGACGCAAGACAAAATCCACAAACACAACAGCGAAGCCCACAACCACAACCAAACTGGTGTATATTAATTTTTCGCTGTAACACTTTTCTGGCAACAATTCGTTTCAACTAAATTTGTTCAAAGTATGAACGTCTCTTGTTGTCTCTGCGTGAGACTCTGTATACCAAAAAACACTATCATCACATCACATCTCACAAACGTGAGAGACCACAACAGTTTACACCACCCTCATCGTCTACTCTGAAGAGCTCAAGCAGCTTCCACTTGAATTTAATTTCCATCCCCGTGAGGTTTCCATTTATTTACAATGAATGCAAACTTCTCGCCTCAGTGTCTCGCCTCGCACCGACTTCCGGACAGTTTATACTTCTTCCCTCTCCATCACCCCCGCCTTCCCTTTATCGCTTGTCTTCTACATAACAGTAAAGCAGTGAAACAATTAGTTATGTATTCCCCTTTCCTCACCATCGCATCACCCCTCTCTTTACTCCTCACTCTTAGAGCTCTCTTTATCGACACTTTTCATTGTTGTTCACTTTCTTCATGATTTGAGAGGCTGCTCTTGATTTGATTTGATATCCATTGATCCAAACATCCACCCCGCTTCCACTGCTTGTGTATTATGTATCTTTGTGTGTGTGTTAGTGAGTGTTACCCTCTGTTGTATTGTGTGGTTTCTGATACACAATCCCTCACTCTTTTATGAACTTTTAATTTGTCTTCAACAACAGCAGTTTAATTAATTAAATTTTGTCAGGAACTCTCCAAGAAGTAGATCTGTATATTTATTCTGTACAAATTACAGAGTGAGCCATTGTTCTCGAAAATGCGTGAAAGAAAGAAGAAAGAAAGAAAGAAGAAGATAGAAAACTATCACTGATGCTCATTAAAACTGATGTAATAATAAACGAATTAAGATGGAGTTTATGTCTGAGTTCATCGCAAAATGTTTGCAATGTGATGAAAATTGTCCAAACAGTTTCGCATCATTTGCATCTCGCTCTCATCCAGTCCAAAATTAATTCCAATATATTGTACGTAGCAAAGGCTTAAAGTTGTTCCTCTCCGTCCCATTTCCATACATGTTCAGTTCTCTACACTGCTCCCAGTTTGTTGAACTCAGTTTGCAGGCGAATAATAATGAGAGCGATTCTATTAAACACTTCTTGATTAAGAGCTACAAAGAAAAAAGTTTCCATGACATCTAAAGCCGAAGCTGAAGTCGAGCCAATTGAAATGCAAATTTTTTTCTGGAGTCCATCGCTGAACCAAACTAAATGAACTTCAATTGATTTTAATTGGATTGAGAAGAACTCCGTTATTTCTTTTTAAATTAGTCATCTCCTCTTTTTTTTCTTCCTCCTCGCTGTGACTCTTTCTCTGACACTATGGTTTACTTTACTTAGGAACTCCAACATGAACGCGATTCATTGCAAGAACGCATGTCCGAGCAGATGCAGCGTATTTCAGCGCTTCAGTCACGTCTCGAGGAGCAGCGTCAACGCGCGGAGGAGCTCCAACGCGCCGGAACCGCAGATCTAAACATCCGCATCCATGATCTGCAAAATGAGGTACAGACTCTTCGTGAGACCCTCAGCTCGCGTGACAAGCAGATCACCAATTTGCGTCAGCAGCTGGAAAAGAGCAAAGTTGCCATCGATCAGTTGGAAGCGGAACTCGCCGCAGAGCAGCATCCCGATCGCAACATTGTGGAGCGTTTGGAAAGGGAGCTCCAACAGCGCAACGGCGACGTGCAGAAGCTGAAGGACAAAATCAAAAGCGAGATGGCCAACCGTATGACGTTGCCCGATCTGATGGACACAATGTTGACCGATAAAAATGAGGAAATCGATCATTTGAAACATCAGCTGGAGGCGAAGCAGCGTGAGCTTGAGGGAATAGAGAACTCAAGTCTCAATTCCTCTGCAGGAGTCAGGAGCGCGGGGAGAGCCAGCGATCGCAAGGAGGAGACTGGCACAAAGCTGAGTGCGCGCACTTTGAGCGATATTTTGTCTATATCGGAGTTCGATGAACCGGATGTTATACGCCGCGCAGCCGCCGCAAGACAGGAGACGCCGTTGGAGTTGCCCCATGGCGGCAGCTACATGCAACAGACTATGGTAAGTAACTAATTGATAGAGCGACTCATGCTTCATGAATGAGTCTCAGCTACAATTTTATTGATGCTGATGCTCTTGTTTTTCTATTCCAGGAAACCTCTAAAGAAGTCGTCGCCAACTTAACTCATAGACGCACCGAGGAATTGGATGTTTTCTCGAAGCTGCGGCCCACGAACACCTTCGACAACCCGCACTATTTCCAGGATCCAAACGCCGAACTCATCTCCACCAAGTCGAACAGTAGCAGCAACAACTTAACGCCTCCGCTTGTGCCACGTCAAATCAACTTCTCTGCTCTCACCGAAGACTCCAAAGGAAAGCCAAGTTTCTTATTTCAAACCCCAGAGGAGAGAGCCCTGCATCTGGGGAGTTCCCGGAAGGCCGAAGCACCATCATCGCTGCAAATCGCGGAGCTGCAGCATCAGCTTGAAGCGGCCAGAACGGACTTGAAAAAGTTGGTGGAGGATAATAACAGCGCTTTAGCAAATAAACAACAGGAATTGAATATGCTTGAGGAAGATTTACTGTCGACGCAAATGCGTTTGAGTGGTCTACAAGAGGACCTGCAATGCAAAGAAACTGAACTCGCCGAGTTACTAGCGGAAAATCTTAAACTGAATGAAGCCCAGCAGGAGCTCACCGCAAAGTGTGTGGAGACCGAGCAACTGCACAAGCGTGTGTCCACTCTCACAGAGGAGCGCAACGCTCAGAGCGAGGTGCTCACTAAACAAGAAAAAGATCTGGCCAACTATCGCCAGAATGAAGAGCAGAACGTGCGACGCCTGGCAGAACAGGAGGAGAAGATCGGCAAGAATGCCAGCGAGATAGCGAACCTGCGTCAAGAACTGAAGGACCTGCGTACTGCTCATGCTCAATGCACAGAAATGTTTCAGGAGCACGCGAAATGCAAGGAACGTTTGAATGCGCTCAATCTCGAGATCAAATCGAAGGATGAGCGCTTGCTGACACTCACAACCAAACTCACGATCGCTGAAGACACGTCGCACCGGTTGGAGCAGCAAACCGCTTCAATGGAGCACGAGATCGAGAAGTTGCGTAGTCAACTACAGAGCGACAACAGCTCGCGGCAGTTCTCTGTGGACGAAATCGCACAGCAGCTGGAGAAAGAGCTGAATTACTCGGCGCAGTTGGACTCGAATATACTTAAAGCAATCGAGAGCGAGGAGGAAAATAATATCGATCGAACGTTAGTGGCCAATAAACAGGCGACAGTAATCAACGAGGCATCTGGGTCTGACCAACAGAACGGCACCGAAGATGAAACCTTCACCGGTGAGCGCGAGCTGCTCAATCAGCTCGAAGCGATGCGAGCTCAAATCGCCGTGGAGCGCGAACAAGTCACGGAACTGCGTCAAGATTTGCAAGCTGAAAAGCAGCACTCGCAGGAGATTCAGGAGCAGGATGTGGTCATCATTGAAGCAATGCGAATGCGGCTCGAAAAAGCACTGGCGCAAGAAGATGAGCTGCACAAGTTGCTCGATCAGGAGCGAGATAAATGCGAGCGTCTAAATACTCAGCTCAGCGTGCTGCAACGCAGTGACTCACGTCGCAATAGTGCGTTGCTGAAATCGCCTACCGATTCTCCGCGCCGTTCGCCGCGCAGTTCGGACTTTGATATGGAGCTAGCCGAGCGGTTACGCAGCGAAATAAAGCTGCTCAATTCGCAACAAGAGCGAGAGCGTGAACGCAACGCGGATTTGCAACACAACCTGGAGCGTGAACGCGCTCGTTTTGCCACCGAACTGCAGGACCGCATCACCTACAGTGAACGGCTGAAGCAAGAGATGGAGCGTCTAGCGCGCGATAAAGAGTTGTCCGAGCAGGAAGCGGAACATCTACAGGAGCGTCTTATGCTGCAGTCTCAAGAAATCGAAAGCTTGGAAGCGCGAATCGCAACGCTACAGGAAGCGGAAACGCGACGGATAAAGCGACGCGATCAGCAGCTGCAAGAAAACACACAAAATATGGCCGAGCTGCACGAACTGAAACAAAAAC
This sequence comes from Myopa testacea, assembly GCA_949629155.1. NCBI lineage: Eukaryota > Metazoa > Arthropoda > Insecta > Diptera > Conopidae > Myopa > Myopa testacea. The sequence continues at coordinate 8,180,982 of OX451348.1, read as the reverse complement.
TTGAAAACTTGGAAACCGAACGAGATCATCTGACTCGGTCCGTTACGCTGCTGCGTTTCGATTTGGAGCGCAGCGCTTCACGCGAGGCAAAATTGGCGGAAGCCTTGGCCAACAGCTGTGGAGGTGGTGGTGCTGGTGTTGTAGGCAGTGGAGAGAGCTCCATACCTCAACAATTCTTGCAGAAAATGAAGGACATCAACCTGCTGCTGGCGGAGAATACCAAAGAAAACCGGCAGATGGCCGAGACCGTACAGTTTTTAGTGGACGAGCGTCGTCAGCTGCAGCGAAGGTGCGAAGAGCTGGAGCAGCAACAGGGCTCTAACGCGAAGGTCAGCGAGCTGGAGGAGCGCTGTAATCATTTGCTGGGCCGATATTTGCGGGTGGAATCACATCGCAAAGCGTTGGTCTATCAGAAGCGTTATTTGAAAATATCCCTGCAGAGTTACCAGGAGAGCGAAGCACGCGCTCTGGAGGCCATGAATGCGGGTCTCCTTGTGCCACCACAAAAACCAAAGAGACGCTTGTTTAAGTGAGTTGCTTTAAAAATTACATTTGAAGCTAAGGGTTCTAATTAACAGGGTGGTTTATTTGCAGGACTGTGGCTTTGGCTGTTGTGGCCATTCAGCGGATGAAATTCATTGGACGCATTTGGCACACGGGAAAAAGGATTGTCTCCAAGTCGGTGTTCACCATAACACAGCAAAAGTAAGTAGAGAAGGTTTTTGTTTCTAAACTCAATTTTCAAAAGGAAGAGGAGAAACCTTTTTCCAAGAAGGAGTTAAAAGGATTTCTTGGATTAGTTATTCTTACTGCAACCTGGCTTGAAGGACCAATTCGAACGTTACATAAGCATATGTTTTTTGATATTTTTGATTTGTTTTTCTTTTGTCCTTTAAAAGTGGCATGAAGAAGCATCAACTTTCTTCCGTGAAAGTTAATTTGCAGGTTAAATTAGGCAAACACAATAAGCAAGCCAACAACAAGTAGCTACCACATACAGAAATATAACGGCTCTCTGGAAAAAAGGTTTTCATAAAGATTTCATTTCTTATTAAAATTAAATTTCGTCACCAGCACTTTTTTAAATAGACTGCTTAAAGGTAGTTTTTATATTCGCTTCACACCATCTTCACACTTCTTCATCGTACAAAGCTTTTTTCTTCTGAGTAAAAGCCTTCTTTGTACTGGGCTTCTTCTTTTCACAGTACAAAATAATCTAAATTTAAACTCTACTCTCTTCTACCAACTTTAAAGTTTCTCTCACAGCAACAGTTGCCTCTCAATGACAAAATCACTTGCAAAAATTAACATGGGAAACTCGAAAAGCTTATCTATTATTTGGTGTTATCATATTAAGTTAATGGATTATTTTTTAAAACATTATTCCTTCTTTACCTACGAATAACATTCGTGTTGTTAATATAAATATTAATAACAACATCTGTGTTTGCTTATCATCACCGCAGACGTTCTCAAGCACCCACCATCTCTTGTGCGGCTGTCAGCTCCACGGTGCCCTCAGGGCGCGATTGTCCCCCCACAACACCTACCAGTCCACGTTACAATCTGTTGGATCAACGTTTTGCGCCTCTGCAGACGCCGGCGCTACTCTCCGAGTTGTCCTCAAATGTTAACAAGCCGGACCTGCAAATGAATGGACATGCCTGTCAGTGCGCCAACAGCAACAACAACAACAGTAACAACAACATTGGCAACAACAACTGCAACAAATTTGAGCGGCAATTTCATAGGCATTTAAGTCACACTTGATGAAAGAATTCCTAATTTTAATATACATACTTGTTTTGTGATCGTCTTTTGAATGTCGAATGTATTTTTAAAAATGTCTGCAATGTATTTGGATTAATTTAAATATTTAATAATCTGTGGCTGTAGCTGTTAACCTTTACATATACTATAATATTTAACGTGGATGTTGTCGTCAAAGAGAGTTGGGTTCTCTCTAAGCTAAGTCTTACGTTTTTTCCCTAACTTAAGTTAAGTGTACCGTTTTCGTCTTTTTCAAAGATCCAGTATTTTATATTTTAATCCTGTGCGTTGGCAAACATTTATATCTTACTCATATTTTTACTATATTAGTTTTAGACATTACCGTTTAGTCTATTAGTTTTTCTATTTGATATACATTTGTATTTGTTTTTCTTTTTTTCCTCACTTATATGAATGTAAAGTTAAACGTTGCATCGTTTGTTTTTGAAGCACCAAATATTTATTAAACATATCTTTATAATCATTTCCAAATCTTTTCTTTCTCTTTCTGAATTGTTTTTTACATTGATATTTCATTTAATATGATTTCTCTGAGTCCATGAGGGAATTTTTCGTGCCTTAAAAACGTTGAGACCATCAAACGTTCAAACAACTATTATTTGTAATAGTTTTCTAACCGTTAACCGTTTTTAACTGTTCATATTTGAGAACAGTGCAAATGGAATGAAAGCAAAGAGAAAGCACATCATATTTACTGTCAATAAACTTGTTGTTTTTGAAATTAAAACAAAACAAAATTTTAAATATTGAAATATATATTTGAATATAAATCATATTTTGTATACAAATAGTAATTATCAGACAAGAGATGAATTAAAGACTATTTAAAAATAAGACTATTTATTTTTTGTGTTTGAAAAAGCCACCTAAAATTTTGACAGAAATCGAAAAATTATAATCTCGAAGGTCTTGTTTTTTTATCGAATGATTATGATTGAGCGAAACGATTGGACACTTTTTTCAGGTTTTTATTTTCAGTTCTTTATATTCAGGTTAAAGCATTAACCACAACCAAGGCTACAGGCTACAAGATAATAACTGCAAAAGTAGCTAACTTCCAGTGATAGCGGCGTGAAGCCAGCAGCAAATGTCAAAACGCAAATCTTTTTATATGTAAAGCAATAACCACAACCAAGGCTACAGGCTACAAGCGGCATCTGTCAAAATTACATTGGCTCTTATGGGGAACAAGAAAAAAAACATTGATTTCCAGTGCCGCTACGCATCTTGCAGCTAGCCGCTAGGCTTCACGCCGCTTGCAGTAGATCGAGTTCTATTTTTCTCTGGCGGCGTAGCTGTGCTTCTTCTTCTTTTGTGTTTGTTTACGTTTTACATATAAAAAGATTTGCGTTTTGACATTTGCTGCTGGCTTCACGCCGCTATCATTGGAAGCACTGAGGTTAGTGCTGGAAGTTAGCTACTTTTGCAGTTAGTAGCCTGTAGCCTGTAGCCTTAAGCATTAACCACAACCAAGGCTACAGGCTACAAGATACAAGCGGCATCTGTCAAAATTACATTGGCCCTTATGGGGAACAAGAAAAAAAACATTGATTTCCAGTGCCGCTACGCATCTTGCAGCTAGCCGCTAGGCTTCACGCCGCTTGCAGTCGATCGAGTTCTATTTTTCTCTGGCGGCGTAGCTATGCTTCTTCTTCTTTTGTGTTTGTTTACGTTTTACATATAAAAAGATTTGCGTTTTGACATTTGCTGCTGGCTTCACGCCGCTATCATTGGAAGCACTGAGGTTAGTGCTGGAAGTTAGCTACTTTTGCAGTTAGTATCTTGTAGCCTGTAGCCTTGGTTGTGGTTAATGCTTAAAACGTAAACAAACACAAAAGAAGAAGAAGCATACCTACGCCGCCAGAGAAAAATATAACTCGTTCGACTGCTAGCGGCGTGAAGCCTAGCGGCTAGCTGCAAGATGCGTAGCGGCTAACCACAGATACGTTGCGGCACTGGAAATCAATGTTTTTTTTCTTGTTCCCCATAAGGGCCAATGTAATTTTGGCAGATGCCGCTTGTATCTTGTAGCCTGTAGCCTTGGTTGTGGTTAATGCTTAATAATCAATATTTACAGAGGTTGAAACAGTTCTAAAATGAAATGTTAAAGTAAATGTCAAAACTTCATCACAAAGCTGCGAATCGATGTTATCACTGATTTAATCCAATTAAAGTAAACCATCAATTAAATTGCAATGTCAGTGAACAGTCAGGAGCAGTCAAAAGTGAAACGTCAACCTCATTCAGACACACGACTTTTCCACATGATTGTCAGCAGATTGACCAGCCTTAAAGCAAGTGAATCGGCCTTAAACTTGAAACGTTGCCAGCTGTGAATACGTAATTCCACTTCTCCGATATCCTTGCTGAGAAGCGCGAATGGTGTGTGAGCGCAAGCTGTCTGTTCCGTTGGTGAACAGAAAAAAACAAACACAAGAGTGGAAAAAAGATAAGTAGAAAAAATGGAAATAGGTTTAAAATTTGATTTATTAAATTAAATTTTGCCAACGACAGGTTTCTCGGTTGGTTGATTGGTTGGTCCTTCGAGCAAGACGCAAACAAGAAGAAAACAACCAGCAATAACAGGAAATTCCGAAAGCTGTCTCCGTACTTACTCAATCAACAGGTTAATCTTTAGTGTAGGCATGCAGATACACGTGGACTCCCCACCTCTGCCACTTTCCTCTTCCGTACAAAACTTCTCCCGAATGTAAAAAGCAAAAACCCATTTCAAATGCAAAACAACGTGTTGCTGGAATAAACGAAATCAACTGACATTTGGGTGGTGGTGGGTGGAGTTGTTTGTGGCGATGGTGGTAAAGCTTTCAGTTTTAAGGAGCGGCAGGGAAGGAAAGGAAACCACAATCTTCGTATGCTTCGTTGGTCGTTGACTGGTTGAAAAGCTTCTCCAGCAGTCAGTCGCCAGTCAGCCTTTTTTAAAGCTCGCGTAAAACGATGCTTGACGAGTTGGAAAGAGCAAGCAAAAGTTTTGGCCAACAATTTCTACCTTGCAGTTGGCGGAGCTCTGCAGTCGATGTGTAGCGTTTGTCAAGTTCACTCTCTCCGGCAACCGGCAACACTTTGCGGCTACCGAAATTTCTAAACTAAATTTTATACAAAAAATTAATTTTTCACTTTTATAAAAGAACAACAGAAGCAAATAAGAGAGAAACATAAACTTTTTTACCATAACTTCAATAAAATACGATTCGAAAGTTTTAAAAACGACCCGAACTTTTGGTGTGTGTGCGTGTAGTTTTCGTATAACTTATGTGGATCTTATGTGAGACAACTAACAGTTTGTTGAGTTTTTAAAAAAAAAAAAATATAAAACAGTTCCGAAAAACAATCAATTTAATGAGGAGAAACATTGAATTGAGAACGAAAACATTGAAATTTGAACGCAAAAACTTTGGTAATACGAGTATTAAGCAAAGCAGCCAAAGTTTCTTTGAAAATCATTCAGGAGCCACTGAATAAGAACACCTTCTGAATTCACTTTAAATTTACGCAGTCACTTCGAAGGCAGTCGAAGGTAAGTAAGCCGAAAATATTGTTTCTTAGTTTAGTATTTGGTAGCGTTTAGAAGAACATATTTAGAAGTATTAATTGTCAAGTTCGAAAAGTGGAGAATAAAAATCGAGTGGTTATAAAAAGATAAAACGCAAAACGTTAACTTCGTTTAAACAAATGGCGGCCATCAGACGATCCTTAGTCAACTAGGCCACCCACCTAACGCCCGTCTCCCACACTAGCGACCACCCCACCCCACCCCGCACACACACACACACACTGTCGCTCACGCACCTCTCCCCATCATAAGCTTGAGCAAATACAAACTAAATTAATGAAGTTGTTGACATACTCTTGTTGCTGCTATTCTGCGAGTTCCAACCGAAGTCCGGGAAGTGAAGGTAAGGGGGTGGTTCGGTGGTATAATATAATGATGACATACGAGTGCGTCGACATTCAACATAATTACATATGTTGAATTAATACGTTCAACCTAAAATATAATAATTATATTAGTAATAATAGTATTTATAACAACAATAATAATATTGGTATAAATTAAAATAACAATAATACACAACATGTAAGGAATTGTGGATAAAAGCAAACATCTCTCATCAGATTCAGGACTGCCTTAAAGCCTCCTAGCATGAAGTAAAAGACTTAAAAAATGTTCAGGGTGTAAGTTTCGGTAAGCGTTTGTATTTCGGTAAGCTTCAATTTGAAGCTAATTCGGTCCACCTACACCGCCACCACCATCGCCATTTTCATCGCTATCCATCGGCCAGAGCTGCTTTGATGATATGTTGGATGTCATGAATTTTTCCGCATTCCTCAGTAGACCAGAGAGGTCCGGTTTGCTTGGTTGGCTTTATTGATCGCCAGGGAACGAAGCAGAGAGACACGAACAGTGACAAAAGCAATAATTTGCTAAGCCAAGCGACCAGACAAACAAACAGATAAACGGACAGATAGAGAGACAGACAAACACATAAACAGATGTGATGATGATGAAATATAAAGCTGAAGCGTTCCTGTCACAAGCAGCTCCACATGCGAACGGACGATCGAAGGAAGGCGAATGAGGTGAGCGCCTGAAAATTCGCCATCGAACAACTGGACGTATGAGTAACATTTGATTGGAAAGAATCCAACTTCCATAATTTTGTTGCTTAGATTAGATATCGCGAATGGTGATAAGCAAATCAAATAATAAATATACGACTTTTATGTGTGATTTTTTTGTATGAATAGATGAATTAAACCATTTTTTATAACCTGAAACAATAAATAGCTCCACTGGCAACATGAGCGTAGAGAGCATTTACATTGTTTTTTAATTTCCTCCCTTTTTCATTTGAATTTAAATTTAAAGATTTTTTATTATTATTATATTTTATAATACGACTCTTTGCCTTTAATTGGAGCTTTTTTTTGGATAATGGAAAGCCTCTGGTTTTCCATTCTTTTTATGGTTTTTATTATGGTTTTATTGGTGTGTTTTGAGTTCTCCTCCCGTAAAACTCGATTCTTGACATTTGGTTTGTAATAAATGACGGAAATCACTGAAAGCAGAAATCAGCAAAAATATTTCTTTCATATTCCACTATTTGCGAGATGTTAAAAGGTTGATTTGCAGTTTCTGCTGAGTGCATTTTTATTACGTGACGTAAAACGCGGCCATCTTTATAGAAAACGGCTGCCTCGATAAGACGGACGCATAAAAAACATGTAATACGAGAATTTCCAAGAAAGAAAGAAATATAACGTATTTTTTATGCCCCAAAAGGCGATGTTTTTCGCTGTTACTAGTGCTGTTGTTGGTATTATTATAGCTGCATTTGATGCTGATGGCGTTCCCGCTTCTGTACTCATTTTTATACTTTTTACCATTTTGCTTTGGTGGCACACAGGGTTGGCAACGCGTGCAAGTAATCAATGATGATTACCAGGACGATAAGAACGGAGCGTAATTTGTTGCTGACTGCATTTAACTACAGTTATTAACAACGGCAGGCAGGCAGGCAGGCAGGCAGTCAGACGAAGCAAAACAGTGAAAGATAGGCATCAGTTGAAAAGTCTTTCTGTGGACATCAAATAACTTTGAGCACCTTAACATTTGCCACTCCTTCTCAGGATTCCTTTGGCATTTCATCTGTTTGCGATTTTATTATTGATTTTATTAGTATTTCTGTGACTGTGTTGATAAAACTCATTTGTTTATCTTCATCTTCCGTCTCTTTTTTGTTTCTTCTATTTTTGCCACGAAATAAAACCAGGAAAAGAAAAATAAATAAAAGTTTTTATCTTTCGAACTCGTAGCAATATTTTCATCTATTAACCTGTCTTTTACCGATACAAGAATCCATGCCTCGATGTAGAAAATTTTTACAGGGTAGGCTATTGGACAACAAATTAGAAGTTCTGCATACTCAGAAAAATTTTAAAAAAAATATTTGTAGTGTGTTGCTTTAAAGCAACGTTGGTAAGTAGATAGTACTGATTTTATTGAAAGTACTTTATAAGTACTGAAAGACTGACAACGATGCACACACAACTCCAAAAAGCGTCTGTTTTTATAACTACAGAATAACGGTAAACCTTGTCGCCTTCTCTACTCATATTTGAAAATGTTTACAACTGCCAAAATAACTGAAGTTCTAGTTATTGACCGATGTTGCTTTAAAGCAACAGCTTTCTTTATGCAATAAAAAAAACTGATAAACACCTGAAAAACCTAATACTTATAGTAAATTTTGTATAATTTCAAACATATATATATGTATGTATTTTAAGATTTAACAGGAAAAATAGTTTTAAAAAGGGCTAAAAAAAGATGTAACGGGTTAACTCATTGCTAAACCAAGGAAAGCCGTAAAATTTAAAAAAAAAATTGATGCAGTTTAATAATAAACAAACAAATGTATCAAAAAGCGCTAATCCTTTTTTTAAAAAAAGGAACAGTAAATTTAAGGAATTTTTTAAAGTTAATGTTTCTTTAAAGAAACGGCGGTAAAAGACAGGTTAAAGATATTTTTTTTTTTTGTGGATATTCAATACTTTTCTGGAAAGTTAATGAAAGTCCTTTTCGCGGAGCTTTCAAAGAATTTAAAATTTGAGTATTTTTCGGTGTTGAAGTCGAAATTTGCATAAATTTAGTTTACTTGAAAAACACGGAACCGATTTCGATGCTGCGTCGCATCATCATTGAATTAACATTTTTATTGCTTTCTGTTTCGGTCCTTTTTTGGGTATCTTGAACAAATCCATTACAACCCGCACTCACAAATTCAGTGCGCACTCACAATTCTACTACTAAACGTAGAATGAGATGAGATAAGATAAGACAAGATAAGATAAAATCACTTAGACTGATTCTTGTTTGACAGTTTGCTTGAATAAACCTATTTTTTTCTTTTCCTTTTTCGCTTCAGGAAATGGGTTTTTCAGGCAAGTGCTATTTTTAGGTAGAAACATTTTATTCATATCCACGCACCTTCATTAATGTTCTTCCTCCTCTTTCTTTTTGTTACGCTTCCTCTTATTATTCTACTATTTCTTCTTCTATGGTATTCTTGTTTCTAGTTTTACTTTTGAAGATAGCAAAATGATGCCAAATTTCAGTACAAAAAATGCAGCTTACACATTTTTTACACGAAAATGCAGTCATTTTTCATTAAATTCATTTATTAATTACAATCTATTTTTTTAAGTTTGCTTTGAATTTTGAACTTAATTCATAACGAAATTTTAACAAAAGCGGAATTCATTGAACTGATTCTGGTGGGATGACCTGACGATGACTCTGCGTGGTTCCAGAACTTTGTGTTTATTGGTCTCCTTATAAATTCTTAAGTACAGTAATCGAGACATCGCCATAAGCATTCGGTTTCTTCCTTCAGTTTTAACATACTGTTCACCGGCAGCTTCCACATCAGCGACGATCATTAGCGTGTCCCAATCGTTGCCCAGTTTTCCGACCGTCCAATGCATTTGCTCGTGGTCTGTAGGGGGATGCAGTCTTTTGTGTCGACAACCCGGCCAAAACTATCCCATTTTTCTTACAGTGACCGAAGGCTCTAACGCGTGGATTTCATATAGAAGAGAATATATTCACTTCTATACTGATGGTCCTAGGCTTGATCTGGATCCAACATTTCCCTTGTGGTCGCATTCTAAAGCGGCTACATGCAACCAGATTATGGGCTTATAAGGGTACTGAGGAAGTCGCGATGAAAGAAACGAAGGGGAGACCGTCAGTCATCTCCTATGCGAATGTCCACCTCTAGCGAAAAGAATTATTATCATTATCAATCAATCAATCATTAGAGGCTTATTTTTTCAGTTTCCGACTGACCTTAAAGGTCTCAAAATTTCATATTTCGAAGACTTTGTCGTGAGATCTGACTGAACGAGACTGGTTCACGGGCATGCAGGTGATCAGCGAGGGGGACTTATTGATGCTGTGGTAACACAACAGGCTTTGCTTGACCTAGGTGCCACATCGACGAGACTACCACTTTATCTATCACCGAAACCTATGTGTCAGTTGTTAGTACAGTTTTGGCACATTGCCACCCGGTTTAGAGATTGTGTTAAAGTGTATCGAACTACAACTCCGAAAAATTGATTACACAGATATAAAAGCGAATAAATCTCAAAACGGTCGAATTTTGAATACGGTGGGCTGTGGCTAGTATTTTTAATTTAATAAAATATTTTAAGATCAGCAGCCAAGTGTAGAAATTCTATGGAGTGAAAACATATAGATATTCAACATAATTAACAAAAAGCAAAAAGGAACCATTAAGAGTGCTATATTCGGCCTGGCCGAATCTTAGATACCCTACACCTGAAAGTTTTGAAAAAATTTAATTGAACGAAATAGTTTTATTTATTCCTGAAACTAGAGGAAATATGCGGTTATAAAGAAACCTACCTTATAATCACATTTAATCACAGACGAGTATAAGTACAGTCGCGTAGCTAGGGTAGGGTTAGGGTGGTGGTCCGGCCCGGGCAGCGCAATTTCGGGGGAGGCAATTTTGGAAGTCAAGTATTGCCTTATTGAAATCTAGGAATTTTTGCGTCTGCAAGTTGATTAACCGTCACGGGCTCCATGAGTCCTAGCTACGACAATGTGCAAATAGTAGGCGTGGTCAAAACAAAATAACTAGCTTAGTAGTTTTATTATTGTGTTTAAATTTAAACTTTATTTCCGTGGTAATAAATTTGTTTTCATTCATACTGTATAAGTAGTGTAAAAGTGGTCGGAAAGCGCCCAGTTTTGCTGTTATAATGTTTAATTGGAAAATAAGTTGTTATGTAAAGTTTTATTCAGGTTTATATATTTAACAATATAACCATTTAATACCCTGTTTTGCCTGTGTAACCTAAAAGTGGGCGGATCACGCCCATTTTTGGCATATTTGCGGATAATGCTACTGCATACCAAGGAAGACATTTTGTTGTCATAACTCAAATACAAACGCTGATATCACATTTCTAATAAAAAATTCTAAAAACAAAAGTAAATCGGTCGTTGACCTTAAGGTGTAGGGTATAAAAAGAACAGAAGTCCAAGAATAATAAAAAATGAGGATTTAATACTTTGAATGACAACATGAGAAACGTTATTAATAATTTATGAGGTTATCCAAATCGTAGTACTATTGCAATCCTTGAAGTGTTTTTAGTGTGAGAAGAGGTCCCAGTATTTCTCTCAGGATTTTTTCGTGAATGCATTTTCTTAGAATGAATGGCTGTGGCACTTCTTGCGTGCCGAGAAGGAGCTCGTTCGTAAAAAGGATATTCCTCAGTTTGTGCAGTCGTTGTTGTGGTTGTTACAGTTGTTGTTGTTGTTCTCCTTTTATTAGAAAGAGGGACAGCGATACCCGTTACATTCGGAGAAACGCCTCGTTGAGGAGAAGGATATTCTTCACTTTCCTCAGTTGTTGTTGTGATTGTTTCAGTTCTTGTTATTCTCCTTTCATTAGAAGGAGGGGCAGCGGCACTCGTTTCTGTTCTCCTTTTATTGCTATTAGGTGGAGCAATCAATAATAAAGGATTCGTAATTCCAGCTCCGTGAATTGGTGAATAAAACCCTACATTCAAAAGAAAAAAAGACAAATTTCTATAATATCCATTCATGAATTTAATTTGTTTTAAACTTACAGCTTTCGAAAACGTTGCTTATCGCCGATGACAAATGATTTCTATCTTCGACGTCAGCGAACACGCTGAGAACCGAGAGAATCATTAAATAAACCCAAACTAAACGCATTTTTTAATGGTTCTGAAAAAAATTTCTTCTTAAATTTTTTCCAAGTTTTTACTGTATTTAAAGCGTTCAGAGTGATCAAATCTTCAACATCAAATGTGTGATGTTTCTTGATTCTTCAACTTTTAACGCTTTTATACACTTTAGACCAACATCTCAACAGGAACAAAACAAGCATGCTTCTTTTAAACACGCTTCTTTTAGTTTTTAATCTACTTTTTATGTGACTGCACTTTTATTGGTTGTTTTAAGCGAGGAGTTGAAAATAACAATAGTTTTTATTATATATATAATAATAACGTGATGATATATGATATGAGTTTCGGCGCTTATCCGATATACATACATACATATGTATAGTACATTGTCAACTTGTTCTTGTTGATTATATAGCATAATCTTTAACTCGTGCGAGGTGGTATCTTTTTTTAAGAAGGCTATAAAAGGAAACATGGGAACATGGGCCTTCGGTTGACTGTTCGACTTACTGATTTTGTACAGGGAAAGTGTGAGCGAAGGAGAGGGCATGAGAGAGAGACTTTTCCACACACCTCTAGATAGTATCTGTGTGAAGAAGTTCCTATAAAAGAACCCCCATTGAGTACAGTTTGATGGTTAAAGCTTTAAACACAGTCGGATGCAGCTTCAAGTTAGAGCGGCAAGAAATAGCTTAGTGTTTAGTGTTTAAATTGAATTGTGTAAAACAATACAATTGTATTAAGTTACTCATTGCCAAAGTGTTCTACTCAACTTAATGTACAACCTGTAAGAGTGCTATATTCAGTCTTACATATATACAGGGTGTAACGCATAAGGCACGCCAAAAAGCTAGGACGGGTAGGTTGGGTCGAGACAAGAACAAAATCGAATGGAAGGGGGGGGGGGGGTGCATTTTCCCTCGTTTAGGCGGTAGGGGCCATTTTCTAAAAACCCGACTTAATATCGAAAAAAACATATTAAAAAATAACGGTTAGATCTACATAACTTTTGCTCACTGAGTTTCAAAGCCAAATATCCGCTTCTTCATATCCTTTTTAAATTGGGTTCCTACGTCAAACAGTTTTTGAGAAAATTAATGCCAAAGTTAAAATTTGGAATAAAAATTCCGAAAAAACGTTTTTTCTCGCCATTTTTTTTTTAAATTACGGTATTAAGTATAAATTTTTTTCCGACCATAAAATTCTCTAATCAATTGTAGAGAGAATGCTTCAAACCGGAAGGATCTATGTTTTGTAGTTTCCGAGAAAAGTGAGAATTACGAACTAAACTCCTTCTTTTTTCCATATTATTGCACCAGTAATAAAACCAGGGTTCGGAGTATATCCCTCAAACGAACAACTTTTTTATATCCCTCACAAAAAAACGATCTCAAAAGATGAAAATCTGTTTTGACTCGTGAGCGATTTTTATTTTTTCATCTTTGCATATAATTTATTGCATATATTCGTAACGAGCTCGCAGAAAGCGTCCAAATCCAACAAAAACATATTCATACGGAACACAAACAAAATTTCAATTTCAAGCAATTGTCTCTGCCGCGAAGCGAACCATTCAAACACCAACAAAACCCATGCTGTTCAACTCTGTTCCGCTGCTTTTTTCGATCCTGAGTCGAAATTATTTTCATCTTCAAAGATCGATTCTTTGCCTGCTCAGCCTTTTTTTCATCACTGAAGATCGTTATGGTACGAAAGCCGAAGTTTTCTCATCTTCTGCGATCGCTATTCGTCAACAAACGCAGTTTTTTCAACTTGAGGGATCGAAATATTTGAAGATAAGAATTTTTTTCATCCCAAGTGATAGTTTTGTTGGAAGATCGAAATTATTTTGAACGTGAGCGATATGTATTTTTTTGAACGGAGATGAAAAAAGATATTTATCAATGAGGATGGAAATATTGTTATCTTCAGTGAGGGATATAAATTGAGCGATATAAAAAAGAAACGTTTTCCGAACCCTGAATAAAACACAAGTAGCCAAAAAATTTATATTTAAAAGGAAAGTATGCTTCGTAATTTTCACTTTTCTCGGAAACTACAAAACATAGATTCTTCGGGTTTTAAGTACTTCCTCTAGAATTGATTAGAGAATTTTATGGTCGGAAAAAAATTTATACTTAATACCGTAATTTAACAAAATAATTGCAACCAAAAATTTTTTTTTTGGAATTTTTATTCCAAATTTTAAATTCGACATTAATTTTCTCGAAAACTGTTTGACATAGGAACCTAATTTAAAAAGGATATTAAGAAGCGGATATTTGGTTTTGAAAATCAGCAAGCAAAAGTTATCTAGGTCTAACCATTATTTTTTAATATTATTTTTTTCGGTGTTAAGTCGGAAAATGGCCCCTCCCGCTTAAACGGGGGGAAATTGACCCTCCCTCCCATACGATTTTTTTTTTGTGTCGACCCAACCTACCCGTGCTAGCTTTTTGGCGTACCTTATGCGTTACACCCTGTATATCTTATATAGCCTATACCTAAAAGTTTTGAAAAAATTTAATTGAACGAAATAGTTTTATTTATTCAAATTTTTAATTTATTTAGATTTTTCATTGCAGAACAATAACATTATAGAGTGAAATATAAACTGAAACTAGAGGAAATATGTCTTTATAAGGAAGCTACCTTATAATCACATTTAAACAGGGCAATCGTGAACTGGTATTTCCGTCGGAAATTCTCCGTTTTCCCCTTTCCAGGTAACGCGAACAATTATCGAAAGGCTTAAACAAAATTCCGCAAAAAACTACATATCGCGAATTTCTGTAAATTTTTCGTCGTTGTTATGACGCGGAATTTTGAACTGACAACCTGTAAGTGTAAAAATTATCAGTTGAAAAAAACAGAGGCAGAAATTTTAAAACTTGCAGTTTTTTAGTTGATCTTTTTTTAAAGGACAAATTGAAACCAACTTGAAAAATTGGTTAATTTGATGGAAGAGTATCCAGATATTGCCTCTGGATACACCAAGCGGACCAAGAAGGAGGTTGGATAGTTTTGGACTACGGTAGAAAAGAAATGAAATGTAAGGAAGGAAATTTTCGACGGATAAAAAATTCCAGCGGAATTCCCGATTGCCCTGAATAACAGACGGGTATAAATACAGTGGCGTATGTAAGTTGGGGTGGGGGTGGTGGTCCGCCCCGGGCGCCACAATATCCGGGGTGGCAGTTTGGGAAATCAGGTATTGACTTATTGAATTCTAGGAATTTTTGGGGCTGTTGAATTAAAGTTGATTAACCGTGCCAAGCTCCATGAGTCCTAGCTAGGCCATTGTATAAATAGTAGGCGTGGTCGTTACCTGTTTTTCAAAACAAAATTACTAGCTTAGTAGTTTTATTATTGTGTTCAAATTTAAACTTTATTTCCGTGGTAATAACCTTGTTTTTATGAGCTATACTGTATACACTACACTATTGTGTAAAAGTGGCCGGACCGTGCCAAGTTTTGCTGTTATAATGTTTTATTGGAACATAAGTTGTTATGTAAAGTTTTATTCAGGAACTTTATATACTTAACAATATAATCATTTAAGACCCCCTTTTGCCTGTGTAACCTAAAAGTGGGCGGATCACGCCCATTTTTGGCATAGTTACGGATAATGCTACTCTATGCCCAGGAATGAAATTATGTTGCATAACTCAAGAACGAAATCTGATATCACATTTCTAATAAAAAATTGGCGTGGTCGTTACCCAATTTCGCCAACCAACCAATACCAACCTGCACACCATAAGAAAGAAAATGTCTGCAAAACTTCATTATGATATCTTCACCGGTTCTCCTGTGATCGTGATTTCAACAGACAGACAGACGGACGAACATGGCTAAATCGACTCAGGAGGTGACGCTGAACAAGAACATAGTCTATACTTTTCTATACCTATCGTTTCTATTTCTATGCGTTACACATTTCGTGACAAAGTGAATATACCCTTAACCTTAAGGTGTAGGGTATAAAAAATGGAGCGGTGGAAGGCAATGAAGGCTCTTCAAGCACTTATTCACGTGATAGCATTGCTTTCCATGGCTTGCAAAGCATATTTGCATGCTATGGAAAAAATGTGTCGGAGGTCGTGGGTTCGCCCACTTAACCAAACGAGAGAAACAACATGGAGATTGTCACTTTGACCAATAAACACAAGATTCCGGGGGTCAAACGGATGAAACTGGATGGTACTAAAATAGCCTTTTCAGAGTAGGAATGAATTGAACAGTCAATCGTTCATTCCAGCTACTGTTTGACCGGCTTAACTTCATTGCCTTCATTAGAAAAAAAGCCTCCTTCAAGGTCAACAGTTGAGCCACGCAGAGCCATCAAGTCAGCCCAAGCAGAAGCGAAACCTTTTTATCACTGACATTTTTCACGAAGACCATTAAAATTCCTCGATTTCTTTGGGGATTATAAATTGACTGTGTGTGTATCTGTATGTCTGTGGGCTAGTGAGAGCTTTGTGATTATAAGAAAGTAAAATTTTAAAAACCTAATTTTGCAATCCTGTATATTAGTTCAATTCATTGTGAATTTCGCAACGCCATCATTTTTTTATAAACCTGTAACACTGCAGCCACTTTTTAAGTGTTCCACGATGTCTGTCCTTCTTTTAAAGTGCAAACCTTGAGGTGTTCCACTGAAATCCTTTTTACACTGAGCACGTGTCAGCCGAAATGAAATAAATACAAATGCGGACAACAAATTGACACAAAGATGGCAAAAAAATACGAGCAAAGAGAAATAAGAGACAATAATATGGGGATTCCCTAAATTATAACACAATTTATGTTGAACGAATGAAAGCTTAGAAATGTTGTTCACGCTTTCGCACTTTTATGCTCCGTTCCCCTTTTAGAATAGTCAATGGAAAAATAAGTGGTTCACCTTACTGGATTTTACCTCATTGCTCACCTTTATGACCTCCGTCTCGCGAGTACACTGTATATTTATATTGTTATCTAACAACGGCATTTAAACGTTTCCGTATCTCTTCTTGATCTAGTCCAGGAGTGAGTATATATGTTAGCGTGGAAAGGAGAGGCGATGGTGGTACTCTTTTCGCTCAGAGGTTGATTGACTCGTTGATGGGGAGGATTTCTTTTAGTTGTTGTTCTTCTGCCCCTCTGGGGCTTTATCAGAGATTTTTCTATTCTTGGAAATTCTCAAAATATTCAGAGGAAATAAATAACGGCCACCAACCCTTTGGAAGTAGTAAAATTCTTGTCTGGCAAGCAAGCGAGGTCGTTAAGAGACTGAATCCAGGTGCCTCGGGGCTGGCAGCCACCTGAAACTTCGGTTTCAGGCCCCAGTGAATGAGCAAGGATCCCTCGGGACAGAATCGAGGTTCGTTGCGATAATATAAATCAATATATGAGGTAGCTGGGCCTCTTGCCCCATCAAGACTTCTTCTAACTAAGTTGGATGATTTGGTACTAGTAGGTTGTCGGAGTTCTTTGAAGTGCTTGAAGTTCGGGTTCAAACTGCGTATATTTTTTTTTATTTATTTTATTGTATTATGTACATGTATTAGTAATCATAGTAAACTTTATTTAGTGAAGTGATTTGATGTGATTTGACCTAGTTTTGAACAGAATGGGGACTTTCCCAGTTTGAGAATGGGAGCTGCTACATTTCGATTTTTAACTTGTACGCCTTCGTATTGTAGTTTGTCGGTGCTGAAATCGATAGTTGCATAAATTGAATTTACTTAAAAGACAGAAAATTAATTTCGATGCGGCGTCAGCATCATCATCATTGAATTAGCATTTATTTATTGATTTCGGATTTTTCTTTCTGTGGTAATTCAGATACGTTTACGTTTCAATTTGCGAACACATAAAACACTGCATACTTTTTGGCATTCTTAAACATACGATCAAATCAAAATCAGCCAAAAGTAGTGTAGTCAATTTGGTCATGTTTTACATGTTAGAATGGAATGGGCACATGTATATTGTGTAAGGCAGAGCATAGGCATTCACACGTACATATGTATGTATAATACGATGTTCATATGTAACGCCTCTCTGACTAGATTCCAATGGGAATTCCAAACAGAATCTATATGGGTATCCCAATAAAAACCCATATACACTCAATTCTGTTTTTACGCGAAAAAGACTTTCTTCGTATGCAAAATAAGTGATTGGTTCCTCATCTCTAAAACCTATTGAAATTAGTGAAAAACAAGGATTTTTTAAGAACAACTATTCGGGTTTATTTTATTAAATCACATATATAATGTGTTTTTACACAAGCATAGTTATTAAAGAAAAAAAAGATATGCACTCTAAGTTGCCCATTCTAGTTGCTGTCACAAATAAATTTGATTGTATGCACAAAAAGGGAATTCCCCCTAATTTATGATATGAACATATTTCGCAAAAATTAAATTTAACCAAAAAAATGTAAGCCCAAAAGATTTTGAATCGTGCTATATGGAAAAAAACCGTGAAAAAAAATTTTAAATTTGTTTATTTTCAAACCGTGTTAAATTAAAACCGTGTAAAACACGACCGTGCAAAAACAGAATTGAGTGTATTAATATATTTAAAATATGTGTTTATTTACATGTAAGTGTACATTCTATTTAAATGGTATGTAATTGATATCTTATTATTGCTGCCAACAATTTTTTTTCGGAATTTTTTTTCCAAATTTTAATTTTGGCATTAATTTTCTCAAAAACTGTTTGACATAGGAACTAATTTAAAAAGGATATTACGATAAATTTAAAATTGGATGATCCAGTCAGATTCCATTGAAATATCCCAATTTGGGATCCAGGCAGAGTCAACTCAGAAGCTACCATATTGGGACATCTGAGTGGTAAATGGGTTCAGGTTTTTTTCTACTCGGGGGGCTCTCATTAGGATATACATATAATTTATAAGTTCATTCCGAAGAGTAATTGAGGAATTTTAATGGTCTTCGTATTTTAAATGCACTGTTATTTCAAGCTCTCGGAAAGGGTCGCCTGATTCGACTGACCTGATGATGACTCTGCTTGGCTCAACTTTTGACATTGAGGCAGGCTTTTCTTCTAAGAACGGCAATAAAATTAAGCCCGTCATTTGAAAGCAGTCCGTTTAACGATCTGGTCTGAATTGTTAAAAAGAAAATTGTCCCTCCTTCGAAAAAGGGGGAGGAGGGCACACAAGTTATTCTGTTTCACGTGTAAAGCGTTAAAATTTAGATTAAGTTGAGGTTCATATTTTCGTTTTTTGAGGTTAACTTAGGCTAAGAACAAGCTTAAGGAAAATAAGAAAGAAAAATAAGTTAAGAAAAGGTTGTTAAATTTATAAATTTATGGGGTCTATTAAAATGGTTGCATTTATAATGAGTCTGCAGAGTGACCCTGAATAAAAAGTTTCTATGTCAGAAAAAGGTATAAAAGGTCAAAAACCATCATCACATAAAAGTTCACATAAAGAGTCAGATGTTGGTGGTTCAATTCAGATTTAATCGTATTTACTGAGTTTGAGCTCGGTCCGAAGTTAGTATTAATTTAAGTTCATTTAGGTTCTGTGAGGAAACTTGAGAAGAATTTTTAATCTTCATTATTTAAATCATAAATTGTCTTAAATCATTTGAGTCCAGTAATTAAACGTGAAACTGTTCTGTAAGCATTATACGAGTATATTGTGCACAAGTATAAATAGTGTTCATTAAATGTGTCTTAATTTTTTACTTCTCACTAAAATTTAAACAAGATAATCAAAAAAGTTGATAAGAACACTGAAAAGAGCTTCATGGAAAGAGTTATCTGTATGATAATATAGTTATAATTCTATACAGCTTATTTATTTAAGAGAGACAAAGAGAGAGAGAGATGTTCACTTTGACTATACCCAAACTTTTTCACTCATTAATTTTGATTTCATTCATTAAATTTCAACTTCAACACAGCGAAAATTATAAGTTCATGATAATTTTTATTATTATATAGTGGCGCCATGTTGACGGCACTACGAGAAAAAAACAATTGTCGCAAGTTTGAGTATAGTAAAAAATTGGCTAATGAGATGGCAACGAGTCTGTAGAAGGGAGAAGGAAAATATGAAGTAAGAGTAATGAGAGAAGACGATGTTGATGATGATGATGAAGAGAATATTATGGATGTTTCATGATGAGGATGATTGAAAGATTATGAGACACAGGCGTGGAAATGCATGGATGGCTCTAATGATGAATTTAAAGTTTTGCCTTTTATTTTTTGTCTTCAACGAGTAGATTATGGAAGGATGGCATTCCAGTAAAAGAGGTTATATATAACCTCTAAGTAATAAAAGAGGAATATATACATATAACCTGTCTTCTATACTGATGACGCTAGGATTAAAAAAGTACGCTTGCTCTGGCCTACTTCAAACTTCCGAAAACTACGTACACGTGCTCTAGATCCAAAATGTCCCTTGTAGTTGCGGTACTTACCGGTCATTGTGTCGGGTTACATGCGACCATCTCAGAGGAAGAAAACATGTAGATATCTCATTAGCAATAAAAGAAAAGAGATCCAAGATTAAGAAAAGTGCAATTTAATGCTCAATGACAAAATGAAAAGATTAATAAGATATGAAGTTATCCAAATCTTAGTACTATTTTCATGTTTGGAGTGGTATTTTTAGTGTGAGCAGGGGCCTTAGTAGATTTCGGAGGAGATTTTTTTGGACTACTTTTCTTAGAACGAGGTGCAGGGGTACTCTTTGGTTTTGGAGGAAGTACTCGTTGAGGAGGACGATATTTTGCAGTGGATTCAGTCGTTGTTTTTGGTTTCCTTTCATTTAAAGGAGGGGCAACGGTATTGATTACGTTCGGAGAAACACCTGGCTGAGTAGAAGAATATTTTTCACCTTTTTCAATCGTTGTTGTTGTGTTTTCAGTTGTTGATGTTGTTGTGGTTGTATCGGTTGTTGTTGTTGTTCTCCTTTCAGTAGAAGCAGGGGAAGCGGCACTCGTTGCATTCGGAGAAACACCGCGTTGATCAGAAGGATACTCTTCACTTTTCTCAATCGTTGTTGTGCTTGTTATAGTTGTTGTTGTTGTTGTTGTTGTTCTCCCTTCATTAGAAGGACGGGCAGCTGTATTCTTTTCGTGTGGAGAAAGTACTTTTTGAGTAGAAGGATATTCCTCACGTTTCTCAAACCTTGTTGTGGTTGTATCGGTTGTTGTTGTTGTTCTCCTTTCAGTAGAAGCAGGAGAAGCGGCACTCGTTGCGTTCGGAGAAACACCGCGTTGATCAGAAGGATACTCTTCACTTTTCTCAATCGTTGTTGTGGTGGTTTTAATTGTTGTTGTTGTTGTTCTCCTTTCAACTAAAGGAGGGGCAGCGGTATTCGTTTCTGTACTCCTTTTATTCCTAGGAAGTGGAGCAACTAATAGTGAAGAATTCGTAAGTTGAGCTCCGTTAAAAGATGAATATAACCCTAAAATTCAAAGAAAGGAACACTAATTTTAGTAATATTCATTTTAAACAGTTCACTTCTGTTTTAAAACTTACAGATTCGAAAAGTTTCTTCTTCAGCAATGACGGTTGATTTCTATCTCTGACGTCAGCCAACACGTTGAGAGCCGAGAGACTCACTAAATATAAGACCCAAATCACCCGCATTTTTTTATGGTTCTGAATAAAATTTTCTCTTGGAGTTATTCAAATTTTTACTGTACTTTAGTATTCAGAGTGATGAGATCATCAAGATGTTATATGTAATAACATTGTGATATGGTGATATCTGATATGAACTTCTGCGCTTATCTTATACAATTTTCCAACATTTAATTACTTTAACTGAAGGGAAATATTCATCATTTGGGCAGGATGAGAATTTTCCTATTTTCAGAGTGGATATAAAAATACAGTGGGGCCTCGCTTAACACGAATAATTCGTACTAGAATCCTACTCGTATTGCGGAGCACTCGATAAGCGAAATTTTTCGCGTATGTAAAGTACGTTAATCTGACTGAGAACTTAAGAACGGAATAAGGATAAAGAAACACACAGAAAGGGAGAGAGAGTGAGAGAAGGAAAAGAGACTGCGAATGATTGAATAAAACCGTCTTCCAAGAAAAAATGGAATTAAACCTTCTGATAGGATGTCAGAGTTCACATTCCCAAGTGAGTTAAGTGTTCGTTAAAACATAAAGAAGTTCATTATAAAGAAATAATACGTTCGAGAAAAAGCATAAGTCGGGAAAATAAATTGAAATAGAAAGAAAAAACCGAAAACAATTCAGTGGGATATCCTTGAGACTTCGTAGAGGTCGAAAGACTCGAGTTGGGTTAATTCATGGACAAATAGAGGAAAGATTTTAGTTCGAAGATTGCACAATGCTTTTCGCTTTTCAGGTCATTTTTGTTTTTTACTGAAGTTTATCAAAAGTTAAAAATAAAAAAGTCAAAACGAGTCTGTATTTTTTCCTTTTTATACCCTACACACGAAGTGATGAGGGTATATTCACTTTGTGCTTCCGTTTGTAACGCATTGTAGGAGGCGTGACAGGTATGCAAAAGTCGATTTAGCCCTCTCCATCCGTCTGGGTGTCTGTGGAAATCACGATTACAAGAGAACGAAAAGATATATCTTCGTCAAACTTGGCACGAATATTGTCTATCATTAGAAACTCATTGGTATTGAAAATGGGCAGAATCGGGCTATTTCCACGCCTACTTTTTATAGTGAATATAAATTCATCCATGCTTATAGCTCAATTTTTCAACTTGTGGAACGAATTTGCGGTTGAAATTTTGTCCAGAAGTTCACTGTCTCTGACCAAAACAGACTAGCAAAAATGGGCGTGGTCCGCTCATTAATTCAATAAAACTCCATTACAGGACAACGAATATAGATATTTTCATCAAATTTGGCACGAGTATTCTCTCATCACAGGCTATTTTGGAAAGATCACAGAATGAAAAGGAAAAAAATTTAGACCATTGTCACGCCTAATTTTTAAGTAAACGTGTGTAGGGTATATGAACTTCGGCCAGGCAGAAGTTAACACTCTTTCTGGTTTATATAGAAACAGATACATGATTATCAAAGATAACAAAGTCGCACTCCTTCCAATAAGATTGCTGTGCTGAATTCAACTAGTACACATAACCTCAGCATGGCATCTTCGTTGGGTGTGACAACGCGATTACAAAAATCCAGTGCCACTGGCAATTTAGAAACTATCTCTAAATCACAAATGTCACCGCTTAATACTAGTTCTCCGGTTCTTACTGTGGCGGCTTTTGAAGCACACATGGAAAAGCATGTTGAAAGTATGCTCAGGAAGCTGTCTCAAGAAATAAAATCGGTTATTGATGATAAAGTGGCTAAGTTGGAAAAGAACATTAACCTCACCATGAGTGAGTTAAAAACTAGAGTTCACGATCTGGAAGCGCGCACGTCTAATCAAGATGCCATTGTACCAGAACTGGAGTCTCTCCAGCGCAGATGTGATGCCATTGAGAGGATGGAGTGTGCTTCAGATGTAGTCCTCTTTGGCATTCCCACATCGACTAGCGAATCTCTTGATGGTGCTATTAAACAGCTACTGGATTTACTTGACCTCAAGTTTCTGAAAATTCGGTCTGTGTTTCGACCAAACGGGAGAAATAGTGCTAAAGAGATGCCAGTAATCATAAAGTTTAGCTCCTCATACGACAAAATCCAGGTTCTGTCAGCTATGAAGAAATTGTTCAAGTCGGGTAAGCGGTTGTCTGCACGGGACATTGGTTATAATTCGGATAAGTCCATCATCCTGAAAGGCAGTCTCACTCGCTGGAATCGTGGCCTGCTACGTCAGGCGTATCAGATGCTACGGCTTAAACAGTTGGCAAAGGTGTATGTCGTTAATGGCTTGGTGCATATTCAGGAGCATGCTACAGGGGAGGATATTACGCTATTTAATAGTGAGATTCTTAGCAAAATTGCTTCAAAGGCGAACTAAACTTAAAATGTATTTGTAATTGATTTGGAACTAAAATGAATTAACTAAATTGAATTTATTAATTCGTACATACATATATTTAAGTTGAGTTGACTGATTGAATTTCTCTAACCAATTTTCTGGAAGTTAAACTAGCAATATTTTGTAATTCTGGAATAAGAATAATAAGAATTTTTGTGAACTTATTAGCAAGATTGCTTCAAAGGTGAACTAAACCAAAAAATGTACTTGTAATTGAATTGGAGGCTTAACTAAATTGAATTTATTAATTTGCAGATGCATACATACATTTAAGTTAAGTTGAATTGATGGATTTAAATCTTTTTATTGTAATTGAATATTGAATTTGAATTTCTCTAACAAATTTTTTAACTATTATTCTACTAATTTCTATTACCTTTTCTCCTGCAATAATCTCAACTTCTATAATGCGATTTCCTGCAATTTTCCATTTTCTATTCTATGGCTTCTCCATCATAACCTTAATTTCTCTATATATGAATATGTGTAGCTGCAGTCGTATCATGGTCATTGGTCCGCTGGTTTGGAAATTGCTGTCTTTCCAATTACCGTCTTGGTCATTTGATTTTTCATATAATACGAACTATTGTGCTCTATCTGACTCTTGGATGATCTCTGTCACTTGTTATGGTAATCACTAGCTCCACTCAGTCTGACTGTGTTGACTCTAATCATCGCGTGCTTCTTGACATTTTTTGCAGACAAAATAAGGGGTTCAATGTGGTTCATTTTAATGCTAGGAGTTTAAATCATCTAAAACTTGATTATGTTAAGCATATCTTTGCGGGCTCTTCCATAGATGTTATCTGTATCTCTGAGACGTGGTTTCATTGTGATCTGAATGATGGCAATATTCAACTGTCGAATTATAAACTCTACCGTAAGGATAGGTCGCATAAGCGGGGAGGTGGTGTTGCTATGTATGTTAAGTCTACATATAAGTCTGAAATTCTTTGGACTTCTGATGAAATGGAGTTTGAAGGTATTTGTCTTCAAATTTCGGACCCCAGAAACAAGGCTCTTGTGGGTTGTGTGTACAGCCCACATAAAACGTGCGATTTAACACCTCTATTCAATTACCTTTCATCAAGTTCCCTGTCCTGTGACTACAGTATTGTCTTTGGGGATTTCAATGTGAATCTTTTAGTATCGGATCACTTGTCTGATAGATTTAGTGATCTCATTTGTACTTCTGGACTCACTGTTATTAACAATTCCACCCCAACTCGCTTTTCTCATAACACTTGTCCGAGCCTATTAAATTATTTTATTGTATCCGATCCGAGTCTTTTGTTGTTGTATACCCAGATGGGCTTTATTTCCGATCACGACCATATTTTCTGTTCTTTTGACTTGATATTTAACACTGGAAATCTTCCAGCGTCATTTTCGTTTCGTGATTACAAAACTATAGACTATGATTCCATGTACACTATCCTAGAGAATATTAGCTGGGCGAATTGTCGGAGTGCTCCGCATGTTGATGATAAACTACTAATTTTTAATGAAATTATGTGATGATGACTTTAATGATTATTATGTCCTTATTTGATTCTTTGATACCCATCAGAACTATAAATGTTATAAATAAGGCTTGCCCTTGGCTTACTCATAGAGTCTTAACCCACATTCGGAAGAGAAATATGTTGCGCTCCAAGTGGAAGCACAGTCCCACTATGTACAACTGGGATAATTATAGGAGGGCCCGAAATAATGCTACGCTAGCAATTAGGAAGGCTAAGCAAACTTTTTTCTTGAATAAACTTGATCTTACAAGCTCTTCTAAAAAACTGTGGAGATGCCTAAAAGGAATTGGTATTGGATCTAAGAACTCTATGTCCTGCGATTTATGTCCTGAGGAATTAAGTGCGCATTTTCTTGGTCACTCTGGCTCTGCAGATGAATGCGTGGACTATGTGGGGAGACCTAGGTGCATTGCCCGAGATGCTATGTTGTTTTCGTTCAGCAATGTTTCTAGCATTGACATTGCTCGTCGGATCAATTTGATCAAGTCTAATTCAGTTGGTGTAGATAATATTCCAATAAAGTTTATTAAATTGATTTTGCCTTACATTATTTCACCTTTGACTGATATACATAATTAATCACATATTCACTACGTCTTCCTTTCCTTGCTTATGGAAATTGTCAACTGTTATTCCTATTGCAAAGAAGTCATCACCTAAAATACCAGCTGATTATCGCCCAATTAGCATTCTCCCCGTGCTCTCTAAAGTTTGCGAGGCTCTCATGGCTGAACAAATTCAAAAACACCTAGAAAGGCATAAACTTCTGAACCCGCTGCAATCTGGTTTTCGTATTAATCATAGTTGCTCGACTGCTATGCTAAAGGTCACGGATGACATACGAATATCGTATGATAATAATCAAATAACATTATTGTGTCTCCTAGACTATTCTAAGGCATTTGATAGCGTCAACCATAGGCTCCTATGTCAGAAATTAAGCTCTTTGTTCTTATTTTCTAGTAGTGCAGTGAGATTAATTAAGTCTTATCTTTCTGATCGATAACAAAGGGTTAAGGTAAATGATTTCTACTCTGATTATGCGCCTAATCGGCTAGGGGTCCCGCAGGGTTCTGTGCTTGGGCCGTTATTATTTACCTTGCTACTTAATGATATTTTTGATGTTGTACGATATGTGTCCATTCACGCATATGCGGATGACTTACAGCTTTATGCGTCAAGTTGTATTGAGCTGCGTGAAGAATTGTGCAACAGAGTCAATGAGGATCTTTGCAAAATTGCTGCCTGGTCGAAAAGTAATTTTCTCACACTAAATCCATCAAAATCAGTTGTACTGCCTATCTGCAAAAGGAATATCGATTCCACTGTTTATCGCCTATTCTTATTAATGATTCCCAGCTCAAATTTGTTTCTAAAGCCAATAGTCTTGGCTTCTGTATTAATTCCACATTAACATGCTGTGATCATGTAAATATGATTGTGAGTAAATCGTACTCAGTGCTGTGTAATCTACGTTACTCTGCCACCTTCATTCCTTGCGGCATACGCAAAAAACTAATACTTCAGCTCGTCCTGCCAATATTGTCGTACTCTGAAGTTGTATACTGTAACTATGACTCCTCATCGTCACATAAAATTCATGTTTTAATCAACAATTTGACTCGTTATACATATATTCGGTTTGAGACGGTATGACCATGTATCGGAGTATAGATTTTCGCTTCTTGGCTGTAGTTTTACTGACTACACTAACTTTCGTAATTGTTTATTCCTACACAGCTTATACACACTCGCCAGCCAAGTTACTTATTTGAAAAACTTCAGTTTTGTCAGTCTATTCGATTGCTTAATCTTGTCATTCCTCAATGCAAGTACTTAAACACTAGTCGATTTTTCTTTGTCAACACAGTCCGACTGTGGAATAGTCTGCCCATTAATGTGAAGGGTATGCGTGACAGAGCACCATTTAAGAAGTTATTAAGGGAGCACTTTGCCAATTAATGATTGTATGACGGTGGGGATGAGGATGCTGCAGCTATTGCTTATTGCTTTGTACTATTCTATTCTGACCTATTCTATTCTGTTCTGACTTATTCTTTTCTATTCTGTTCTATTATTTATCTTCATCTTTTCTTCTATTAGTTTTTAGATAACATATGTATATATTAGGTAAATCTTAGGATTATTGAATTCCATTAATAATATCTTTATTTTGTACAACGCAGTACTATATAAGAGCCTTGCTCTTCTTGTACATATGAATAACCAAGAAATAAATTGAAATTGAAATTGAATAACAAATGATTTACGATAAAATAAGGGACAGAGATAAAGAAGCGAGGGAGTGATAGAGAGACAGAGAGAAATAAAATTATACATCCAGCAAGAATAATCAGTAATGTACACGCACGAGTTCTTAACGAGGGCGATGATGATGACGTTGATAGTAGTGACAGATTATCTGGCACTAGAAAAGGAAATCAATCAACCAACTATCAGTATCTATCAGAAAAATGGGTCAGTGATATACACAATTTCCACGTTTATGAAATGGTCGTCGATGTGAGGAAGGAGTGAGGATGAAACCTTACATTCCCCAAATAATCCCAACGTAGAAAACTTATTCGATTTCTCGCATTTCGAGGGGCTTAAAAGAATGTCCAAGTTATGTAAGTTAAACATTTTGTATCTAAGAACTTAATTTTATTTAAATAAGAAAGGGAATAATTTTGAAGGAAAGACTAAAATTATTAGAAGAGAAGATGATCATGATTACAGGAAAGAAGAAGAGATATACACGTCGGGGGCCTTTCTCGGTATAGTGATGCCTTCAGCAATGACAAATCGAATTCCATCTGTGCTGTTGTCGTACTATGTAGATTACCCGGTTTGTTTGCGTATTGGAACCACTACTCCAAAGGGATACGCTACCAGAGGAACATCATAAGGTGGGAGTCATCAGCGAACTCGAATTATCGAGATGGGTTGCGGGAAACGGCCTTGACTTGAATTCAGCTAAACCGAGATTTTCGTCCTCCTTTTCATCTGGAAGTATAATTTAAAAATCCCTGAATTTTAGTTACCCAGATTGAATGAAACCAACCTGATCCTGGCGTCGGCGGCTAAGTATCTCGGCATAGCTCTGGACCGGAAAGTATCCTAAAAAAGGAACACACTAGACATGGAGGGTTTCTGTGCTTCTGTGGATATGGATGAGGAATGAAGCCGTACATCGTACACTGGATTTACACTGCGGTGTTCGGACCCGTACTTTACCACGGGTAGCCGGCTTTAAATATAGCATGAAACCTGCTTTTGCATATTCTACCCCACGGACCTGTTTATAATGGGTACAGCTGGATAAAGCTCCTTAAGACTTAGGGAGTCTGACCTGAGGTGCCCAGCTCGCTATGAACATGTAGCAGCTCTTAGCATTCTAACAACTGGGTGCCAGTTGTGACACCGATTGCTTTAAACGGTCAACAGATCACCATTATAAAGTAATATCTAATGCTGACGTTACGCTGGCCACTGATGTCTCAAAACAAGCGGGTTCGAAGATCATGGTTACTGGAGAAGCGCAGCGTAAATGGAATATCAGACACAATTGTGCGACCTCACAGTCTCTATGGAACAACAACTCAATAGGATCCCTATTGGCACTGGATAGAAACCAATTAAGAATCCTAGTTGGTGTAATCAAAAGGTCAACAGATCCCTATGTGAAATGCTGAAAACTAGGGCAGGGGTCCCATTATATTACTGCTGTAGCAGTAACAATGAAGAGGAAATTGAGTCTATTCGAAATCAGCTGTTTGAAAGTTTCCTTGAGTATTCGAAGTGAACTCAGAGCATAAAGTGGTTGGATCCATCGCATGAATGATGAATTATACAGGTCTCAGGTGTGGGTTATTTGGCTGTTTAGCTCACGAATCCCCCGTCTTCCCTCTACTATGCAGGTAATCTCAGTGAGCCATATGGGTCTCCCATTTGGTCCCCAATGGCTGGGATTTTGGTCCGCTGATTCCATAAATGATAAAATAAAAAAATGAAACGAGCCGTTTTCGAGATTGATTAGTTCGCACAAATGTCCAACCTATCGATATAAAAAATAAAAAGGGTAAAAAAGTTTCGGGAACAAATTTTTACATACAGATATATAGCAGTTTTTTCTCTTTTTTCTTAAAAAATTCCTCTTTTGAAATTGCGATCATCAAAAGGTTTTAAACTATTTTTCGGATTTCAAAGTAATGTTAGCAAAAAATATGCGTGCATCCTTCCTCTTTAATTTAATCTTAGTTGTAATCGAATCGGTTACATATGTCAGCTGTAGAAGCTCTTCAAGTGGACGGACCTTAACGTAAAGTCGCCACAAATTTCAAAAACGATTATCTTTTTATTTTATCATTTTTGGAATCAGAGGACCAAAATCCTTTAGAATATGCTGTCAAACAGTCCGTTACAAAAAAAATGTTATTTTGTAGGCTAGTGATATCTATCTCTCCCTTTCTCCCACCCCGCCTTACAAGGTAGCTATTTTCCCCCCTTAAAAAAGAAGTGCGTGAAGTTAAATTCGTAGCGAACTTAGCACGGACATGAACCACAAAAAACTCACCACGCAATTTTTTCAAATCCACCACAGTTCGCTACGTAGCGAACTTTTTATTTTCTTAAAATGTCTGCAATAATCCCTGAAAATATATTTTTATTAAATTATTATTCAAGAAAATAGTAATTAAAAATATTTTCAATGAACTCTGATTAATTTTTTTTTAATTTTGAAAATTCATTATTTTAGTAGTGAATAAGTGGTGAGGATGAAGTGGCAAATGGCTACCTTGGAGGAGGAGTGCATCGATCGGACCTAAACTGTTGGATAGGAGATGGCATCATGATTTAAGGAATGTAACTGCCATGCTCCTGTGGATTCTCCGAATACGTTTTTTGAATTTTTGAAAATTCATTATTTTAGTAGTGAGTAAGTGGTGAGGATGAAGTGGCAAATGGCTACCTTGGAGGAGGAGTGCATCGATCGGACCTGAACTATTGGATAGGAAATGGAATCGTGTTTTAAGGAATGTAACTGCCATGCTCCTGTGGATTCTACGAAGACGTTTTTTGAATTTTTGAAAATTCATTATTTTAGTAGTGAGTAAGTGGTGAGGATGAAGTGGCAAATGGCTACCTTGGAGGAGGAGTGCATCGATCGGACCTGAACTATTGGATAGGAAATGGAATCATGTTTCAAGAAATTGAGTTGTCATGCTCCTGTGGATTCTCCGAATATTTTTTTGGAATTTTTGAAAATTCGATATTTTAGTAGTGAGTAAGTGGTGAGGATGAAGTGGCAAATGGCTACCGTGGAGGAGGAGTGCATCGATCGGACCTGAACTGTTGGATAGGAGATGGCATCATGATTTAAGGAATGTAACTGCCATGCTCCTGTGGATTCTCCGAATACGTTTTTTGAATTTTTGAAAATTCATTATTTTAGTAGTGAGTAAGTGGTGAGGATGAAGTGGCAAATGGCTACCGTGGAGGAGGAGTGCATCGATCGGACCTGAACTGTTGGATAGGAGATGGCATCATGATTTAAGGAATGTAACTGCCATGCTCCTGTGGATTCTCCGAATACGTTTTTTGAATTTTTGAAAATTCATTATTTTAGTAGTGAGTAAGTGGTGAGGATGAAGTGGCAAATGGCTACCTTGGAGGAGGAGTGCATCGATCGGAACTGAACTATTGGATAGGAAATGGAATCGTGTTTTAAGGAATGTAACTGCCATGCTCCTGTGGATTCTCCGAATACGTTTTTTGAATTTTTGAAAATTCATTATTTTAGTAGTGAATAAGTGGTGAGGATGAAGTGGCAAATGGCTACCTTGGAGGACGAGTGCATCGGTCGGACCTGAACTATTGGATAGGAAATGGAATCGTGTTTTAAGGAATGTAACTACCATGCTCCTGTGGATTCTCCGAATACGTTTTTTGAATTTTTGAAAATTCGATATTTTAGTAGTGAGTAAGTGGTGAGGATGAAGTGGCAAATGGCTACCTTGGAGGAGGAGTGCATCGGTCGGACCTGAACTATTGGATAGGAAATGGAATCGTGTTTTAAGGAATGTAACTGCCATGCTCCTGTGGATTCTCCGAATACGTTTTTTGAATTTTTGAAAATTCATTATTTTAGTAGTGAGTAAGTGGTGAGGATGAAGTGGCAAATGGCTACCTTGGAGGACGAGTGCATCGGTCGGACCTGAACTATTGGATAGGAAATGGAATCGTGTTTTAAGGAATGTAACTACCATGCTCCTGTGGATTCTCCGAATACGTTTTTTGAATTTTTGAAAATTCGATATTTTAGTAGTGAGTAAGTGGTGAGGATGAAGTGGCAAATGGCTACCTTGGAGGAGGAGTGCATCGGTCGGACCTGAACTATTGGATAGGAAATGGAATCGTGTTTTAAGGAATGTAACTGCCATGCTCCTGTGGATTCTCCGAATACGTTTTTTGAATTTTTGAAAATTCATTATTTTAGTAGTGAGTAAGTGGTGAGGATGAAGTGGCAAATGGCTACCTTGGAGGAGGAGTGCATCGATCGGACCTGAACTATTGGATAGGAGATGGCATCATGATTTAAGGAATGTAACTGCCATGCTGCTGTGGATTCTCCGAATATTTTTTCTGAATTTTTGAAAATTCAATATTTTAGTAGTGAGTAAGTGGTGAGGATGAAGTGGCAAATGGCTACCGTGGAGGAGGAGTGC